>JAEIFU010000902.1:0-91038 GCA_018904235.1 Lordiphosa stackelbergi
TAATTTAATAAATAAATGGTTAAAAACAGAGAAAAAGAGAACAGAGTGCGTTAATTACACACTGACATACGAAACAATGGAATTGGCAATTAAAAGTAAACACTCGCATGTGGCCATTAAATCGGCAAACAACGATAAAAAAATCATTTTATTCGAACAGAAAGATGCTTAATTACAACATTTATAAATGGAAAAATGGAAATAAACAAATAACAAATGTGAAAAGCCATGTATGAAATGTAATTAAGTATTTGGCTGCACCCAAACATAAATCAAATCGATATTTTAGTAAATTGTATTTTAAATCCTTCATTAATTTTAGGTGTTTGCGTTTGTCAAAAAGTATTGCCTACTTTTTTAGCTGTTGCCGCCATTTGGCCCTGATGCCATTTTAAATAATAACTCGTACTTAACAACAACAATTTAATTTAATAATTCAGACCAGCACTTAGGCCATCTTATTATTGTATTACATATAAAAAAAAAAAAAAACAACCACAAAGGCCAAAACAGCAAGAAAGTTTGCAGACAAGTTACCAACATGGGACTAATACGCGGCTCCTTCAAGCTGTGCTGCTCATCCGTGGTTATTACAGCAGGCCTTCAAGGACACATCAAACAGCTGTCTATGATATGGGTATGCGATAACTGAATACAAAATTCTAAGGATTCATTATTTAATTAGATGTTAAGCAAACGTGCAAGTATTCACATTAATATGTATGATGTGTAACCACAACCGAATAAAATTGGTAGCCAAACAAGTCATCAGTTAAGAGTCAAAATTCGGTAACCAGCAGATATTGACGCTGTAGATTTCCCTAAAGAAACTCCAAGCCTGATGACAAATAATTGTTCCCTCTAGCTTGGGTGTATGGTTTCTCTTTGTGTTGAAACTCTCTTGTTGCATTTGCAACTAATTTTCTTTTGTAATTTTAAAGCTGCAAATTGGTATTGAATTTAAAGCTATGAAACACTGAGTTTTAAAATGCACTAGAAAGTGTAATAATAACACTAAAGAGACCCACAAAAGTTAGGCTCTAAAAAAACAAAAATTATATTGAACTGTATTTGACAGTTATGACTTACTCTAAGGGATTCGAACTCAGGCCCTTGGACTGAACATCAACGCCATTGCATGCTCTAAGAATAGAACTTGTATTGAATTGGAGTTACATGAGAACGGTAGCCTTCTCCGGGTTTTATTCTCTGGGTTATTCAATATAAGGCGCAGGTGAAACTGGTTGTTAAAATAATATTTTAGTCAAATCAAAGTATATATTTATAAGATTTTAGGCTGGTCCCATTTAAAAATTTGAATTTAAATTTGCTAATACCAAAAACGGCTTAAATATTTTTCAAACTACGTTGAACATTTTATTCGAAAGGCTGATTGTTCCAACTCATTTTTTTATAAAAAAATGATTCGGTCAAATGACCACCCCGGCTTTCTTGGCAGTATTTTTTCGGTCAAGCGCACCGGACAAGTATGTACACGGGCTCTTTCCCGCAACATTTCCAGTTTCACGAACTCGCTTCACGAATTGATCCCTCAAATTGAGTTTTCTGAACAATTTTTTGTTAAATATTTTTTATACACTTAGAAAAGTGTATTATAATTTTGCCCAGAAGTTTGCAACGCATAGAAGGAATATCTCCGACCACATAAAGTATATATATTTTCTTGATCAGCATGACGAGGCTGAGTCGGTACCGCTTTGTCGTCCGTCTGTCCGTCTGTCCGTCTGTCTGTTTGCGCGAACTAGTCCCTACAGTTTTGGAGCTATCGAGCTGAAACTTTGCACAGAGTCAACTTTTTACTGCACGCTGCTAACCACATGTCGGAACCGACCGGATCGGATAACTACTTCTTTGTAGCTGCAAAAATACAAATGTTCGGTCGGAAAATGGATTTAAGTGAGAAAAACTGTTTTGCTCTCAAGCCTCTTGCTCTCAAACACGGTCAGGGGTAATAGGTAATGTTTTTAATCTGATCTGCTCAGTTTAGTCCAGTCGTTAACCGTTGGACTAGCTACCACGAGTGTATCAAAACTTCGGTACGGAACGAAATTGCTTTGCCTTTCTCGTTTCATTTCACTCAGTTTGGAGTCAGAGGACCTCCACCCACACTTTTGAAATATGTTTTTCAATATGTCCCAACTATCTTCATGGAAATAAAGCGACCACTTTCGTAAATGTCAAAGTTTTCACCAAATATTAGTCCAAGCTTTTGAATGACATTTGGCGTTTTAAAGTTCAATTATGAAAAGTTCAAGCAATAACTGGCAGTTGGAGTTGAACCCATATTCAAGCACTATCTATCAACTTTACATGGCTAAACTTGTTTAGTGCTTTAAACAGTATTTCCGTTTCCAAATCAAATTCAAATGCAAGTTGTTAATAAAACAATAACTGAAGAGTTAAAGATGTTATTATAAAAATTTGATAGCATCTTTAACATAATTCGAAGCTGATTTTTGAATTTCTATTTTCGATTAAGCAAACTTCGCATGTAAAGCGTGTATTAAGTTTGCTTGGCACATGATTTAAATAAAGCAGTGCATAGTTCAAGCTAATTTGCCTCTTACCCGACTAAATAAGGAACCACCAAAATCGACAGCCGACTTGCTTGATTTTCTCTGCTCACAAATTCACACAGCCTCGCCTCGCATCTAGGCAAAAACCACAGTGACTTCATCGTTAAAAAAAAAACAGCTACAAAATATTTAATTTGAAATTTAAGCGATCCAAATTTTTGTATCAATAATAACACTTGTTTACCGCCAAATGGACCCATTTCTACTGAAATTATTTTTAGTGTAGTTTGGAACTGTGATCTCAATAACGCCGAAGTCAGCATCAGACTAAGTGGATGAATGCATGAGATTACATTCCATTGCCTTTCAAGAAATCATTACATTTTTATAATAAATGATTCGATACTGACGATACACACATTTTTCATTCCTTTTTTTCAGATTCCGAGCTGGCGTGAAAAACTTGTCTGAAACCAATGAAATTTTTACCACTTTAGGTTCTGTGCTGCGAATAAATTAATTTTAAGAATTCTTGTCAATACTTATGTCCACTCCCATTTGCACATTTTGATTTATTTTCTGACCTATGCAATGATTGGGGAACTCTTATAGTTTTATTGACTTGCCCTGTACATACCGAGTATTCGATACAAATTTCAAAATATTTAGGATTTTTGTTTTTAGAGATATAATGGATTATTTATGATTTTTAGTCAAAATGCTTTTGTCCCACCACTGTATATCGTATAGCTGGCATAAAAAGAAATCATGCTCCCGCCACATATACGAGGTGCCACAGAAACCTCTTCAACCAAATTTCAACCGAATTCCAATTTATAGGGGGCCACAGAAATTTCTATTGGTTGATTTCAAGCCTCTTGTTTTGTTAAGAGATTTTTGCAAAGCTCTTTTCTCACTAGCGTCTTTTATCAGGGGCGCCCTCATTTCAGCTGGATGGAGGACTGAAAACTAATTCCTCATGTTTGGCCCCAACAAATTTTTAAATTTTGCGTCATATTGGTGATGTTAGAGATGGAACATCCATAGGAACATCTGGTGCTCCAACTATATTTTCTAATTAGAAAATGAAATCTCTAGAAGTTCTGTGGCCCCAGCGAATTTTTCGAGAGTTTTCCAAACCAACCGCCGGCCAAACCCTTGGGATTTCTGGGGACCCCCCCCAATTAACTTGGGGCGGGGCCGTGGTTGCTATCATTATTTTTATTTTGGTGTATATTGAAATTAGGTTCTGTTGTTTTGGTGTTGGTGTAACGTATTATATAATTCTGTATCTGGGATTCTGTTTGTAATGTTTTTGTCGTTTTGTTGTTCTGCTCTTGTTTTGATGTTGACGTTTTGTTGGCCATCGTTTGGACCGAATCTAAAAGTAAGGTTTTGTTTCCAAATGATTGTTAGTCCCCAAGTTTAATGATATATTTCCAATATCAAAGCTGCGGATCTCATTTTGAACGAACGATTAAATTGCACCGTCGCGGCGGGTCGACTAATTTAAGCGATTTCGAATCCGTGACTACAATATGTATCAAACCGTTTCAAACCATCGACAGGCTGTACTGAAAAGTGCTTCCAGATCAATACGATTTTAGCAAAGAAAAGTAACTTCCGGTGGCTTTTGGGAGACTATTGGAGGCCCCGAGGTAGCTTAAGCTCGTGCTAGTTGAGCCATATGAGGTCCTAATTCTTCGTATTTCCTGCTATAGACAGCATGGGCAGCCACTAGGCACCGTTCACTGAGTATTCCCAATAACAATGAACAGTCGCTGCGAGGGAGGTGTAAAACTTAGTGGCTTATGTTGTCGTTGATATCCTGCAATATTTCTGCGGATTATTCTGTACCATGATGGTATAAGAAACATATTGTTCACTTGAATGATACAGAAATATTCGCTATATCGTGTTCTTCATAGTGTATAACCTTTATATTGATGTCTTTAACACTCTACGAATGAGATAAGAACTTGTCCTTTTATCATTTTGAGGATCATTTTCATGATCTAAGAAGAGCGACATATCTGAGTTGTGGTGCGGACGATATGGTACGAGGATATTTCGCCTTCTGTTAAAGAATCATATTTTCGAAATTCTTTAATGAGCTTTTTTAGTATAAAATATTTTACTAGATTGACTCGAAACAAAAAGAATTATTCTTTATTCCCCACCTCAATCCGATTGAAAATCTGTGGTCAATCGTGAAAAGACGGCTCGGGCAGTATGATGCACCTTCTACAAAAATGGGAAACCTTTGGGACCGTGTAAAAGCGGCATAGAATCGAATTCCAAAAGATGTTTTAGAAAATTTGGTAGAGAGCTTACCAAACAGCGTTAAGTTATTTCTAATAAAGGTCTATGGACAAAATACTTAAATTGCTTTAGTTATTTAATTTTCTTGAAACGTGCAAAAATTTCAAACTATTTGAGTTCATCTCATTTATTATTGTTGCTTTATACTATACAAATTAAATAATAAAATGGACCCAGAGTCAGTGTCGTAAACATGCACTCAATTTTGCTTGCCACTGTAGATGTCAATTGAGTTCTCAAAATTAATCGCCTTTAAAGCATAAAGTAAAAGAAGGTCGGCTTTCCCACTTCTAACTTCTAACTAACTTCTTCCATAAGCTAAAGTAAAAATAGTTTTTTTTAAATACAACTATTAACATATATTTATAAGCAATTGTTTAAACTTAACATTAGAGTGAATTTGCAATGACACAGCCTAGTCTAGTAAGCCCTGCTTGTCTTGTGATTTTTCTAACTATATTTATAGCTTTGGGAAATCACAAACAGAAACCTCAAAAGCCCACGATAGCAAATCCAACTCAACATTAACTGCTTCAAGTGTAGTTCAATTTATTGTTATTATCTGGTTTTCTGTTGTTTTCCTCTCGCTCTTTTATCTGTTATGCCAGGGCGTGGCGGCTCGGCTCGACTCGACTTGGACGTATCAAAATGTCGCATATAAAGCCCCGAAAATAACAAAAAATAATGTCGACTGTTAAGGCGAGCAAAGTCAGTAAATAAATAAATAACTTATAGGCAACTAAACTGACTATGGTGGTTGGCCATTAAGATCAGGGCCAAAAGTGGAAAGCCGTTTCCATGCGGCGTTAAGTGCACAAGCGCGTAAGCGCGGGGGCAACAGAAGGAAGTCGAGCGAAGACGATGCTAGACTTTTAAGCAGCTTTTATCCATGTGCCATGTGCACACATATGTATAAATGTAGTGTATGCCAATGTTCAATATCGAGGGCATAAATATTCATGCAGCACATTTGAACATTTGAAAAAGCAGACAGCTGATAAGCCCGGCGAAAAATTTCAGTTTCGCCATGGAGAATGGTGAACAATCTGAAAATATTTTGTATATAGTTACTTGCTTGTGTGCGTTGGCTGCAAACCTTAGATAACTTCAGTCACATATTCTTGGCACTCTGTCGTGCCATAAATTATGCATAGCACAGCTTTTAAGCACAGCAGCCAGAAATCGCCAAAAATTCAAAGAATATAGAATTCGTTGCTGGGAATATCCCACAACCTTTATTTAACATATAAATTGCCCAGCATTTAAAATGCAATTCTAACACAGTTTGTAGCCATTTGTTGTGCCCACTCCCCAGCTCCTCAACCAGCCGCAGTGGCCCATATGTATAAACTTTGACTCATTAGAAGCATGGCTTTTGCAGCCCCTCTCTCCCCTGCCCTTTAAATGATTTATGTGCCATACCACAACAACAACAAGAACATAAAGCAAGCATCCTCAACTTTCCCTTTTACCTTTTTTTCTTTATTGAAATACTTGAGGCACACAACTTCAATAAAGTGGAAAAAGGTGCCATAAACAACAAGCGGCGAGCCTTTTCGGTTTTTTTTTTCTCTTTTTTATGGGGACAACCTGCTGTGTAGGAGGAAAAACAATTGTAAACAATGCAAAAGGAAAATCCCCTTAACTGCGGCACAAATTTTTCATTTATTTATTGAGACGAGCTAAAGGCGCAGACAAAAGTGAAATTTGTTCACGTTTTCATTTTCCTTTTTCCGCTGTTTAAATGAATCGGACAATTCAATTTATGTTTTGAGGCAGACAAACTTCATTAGTTGACCCGGGGACAAAAGCAAATGAAATCAATGAAAAGGAAGTTGGACATCTTATAGCTCGTAAGGAAAGGCATTAAAAGAAAATACGAAAAATGAGAGAAATTTAATTCCTAAACAATTATAAAAAAAATTGTTTCGTAATATTTGTATTTTGTTAGTCTCTTTTAACGGGGGATTCAAATGAAATTATTTTAAAGTCTCTTTAAATGTCTTGACGTCTGTGGTTATTTTAGCTTGTTGAAAGCATAAGCCTGAACCTGAAAAATTTACTGATTGTATTTGGGGCCAAATTATATAAATATAGAAAGAACTACGAGAAAAAGTCTATCCGGATAGTTGACGTGAGTGAGACTTCCGACTAAAGTCAGCAATGTATCAGAAATAAGAGCACCGGGAACGCTTTGAATCAGCTGTACAGCAAATCAGATCATTCTCTTTGTGGAACTGTAATGTTTTTTTACTTTGTTTAAAAGTGCACCCAGATCAAGTTTGTTATATAAATATCACCTTTTGTCATATATTTGGGCTATGATATACACTGGACCTGTGAATAAAAATATATTGCCTACTTTTATTTCTAATATATAATAATAAAGAATAATAAAAATATTATATAATATATGATCATTGGAGCGGTCCCCATGTACATGAAATTTTAAGGTCATGCTCTCACCCCCTATCTGATACTTTTTCATGTATAATTAGCGTAAATAAAAACAAAAGATAAAAAGTCGAGTTTTAACAAGCCCTAAATGGGTCTAAAATATTTTTTATAAAAAACATACTTTTTGTTTTTTATTAAACCAACCAACAGTGTTTTTGGTGCAGGTCTATTTTTATCTGATTATGTTAATATTGATTGCACTGAACAAAACTGTATCATTGGTTTAGCTCCATCAGCTCTTGTTTCCAAGATATGGCCGAAAAACGAAAAAGTTGAATTTTTTGGCACTCTAGGATTTATGGAGGCCACACTAGGCAAAAATATGAGAGTTTATGAGCTATGTGTGATAAAGTACATATCAATGCATTTTTTAAAAATCAAAGGCGCTTTTTAAGTTCAGCGGAAAGTGTGTAAATTGGCCTCTAAAGACAGACATTTTTCGATTTATAGCATTTTTTATCAAAATAAATCATCCCGTTCAGGCTAGCGCGGTTCTTGGATTAATATATTCGCCATCTGAGCATATAGTCCAACATATGATCTAATTTTGTGATTTTTATGGCATTTTAATCAGTTTATTTGGCAAAGTTATAGCCTGTTAAAGACGAAAATACATATTTACATTTATGGGAGGAAAACTAGATTGTCAGTAAAAAAATTTTTAGGAACTGTGAAAAGGCTACTTGTTTCAAAATGGAATTTATCATCTACATGTAAACATATAACACTTTAGGGCTAATCAAGTAGCCTCTTTACAGTTCCTATACAGATTTGGAGTGACAATCTAGTTTTCCTCCCATAAATTTAAATACGTATTTTTTTCTTTAGCAGGCTATAACTTTGCCAAATAAACTGATTTGAATGCTATAAAAATCAGAAAATTAGATCATATGTTTGGCCATATGCTCAGATGGCGAAAATAATTATCAAATAACCGCGCTAGCTAAACGGGATGATTTATTTCGACAAAAATGCCATAAATCGAAAGATGTCTGTCTTTAAAGGCCAAATTAGACACTTTCCGCTCAACTTATATAGCGCCTTTGATTTTTTAAAATTGAATTGATTTGTACTTAATCGCAAATAGCTTATAAACTCACATATTTATGCATAGTGTGGCCTCCATAAATCCTTGAGTGCCAAAAATTCAACTTTTTCGTTTTTTCCGCCATATCTTGGAAACAAGAGCTGATGGAGCTAAACCGAAAACAGTTTTGGAATCAGTGAGCATAAACTTATATTTTTTAAATCAATAGGGCTGCACCTCACAAAGTTGGTTTTTTTTTTGGTGTGGTTTTTAAAATTTTTTATTTTTTTAAAAATTGGGGGTTTTTTTTATAATATTAAATTTTTTTTTTTTTTTTTTTTCAAAGAAAATATTTTTTTTTTTATTAAAAAATAATAATAATTTTTGAACTAATAACTTCGGTTGTAAAAATTGGTATTTGGTGAACGTGTCGTATGATAAATATTTTTAAAACTTTGTGGCCGTCTTGGCCCCCTTTTAAAAAATAAAAAAAATTTGTTCGATTTTCACAATTATTAATTATACAACAAATATTAGCTTTGGAAATGCTGAGACCTCCTTTTTCCATTTTTGGGGACCGCTCTAATGTACATCAACAAAATTTTGATCATTGCAACAGCATACACCACTTGCAACAATTCTCTTATAAACAAAATGCAAACTGACTTAACACAAAAATATCACTAATTAATTATGGGCATTAAATATTGGAACATTAATTTCCGCAAATAATGTATTTGGCACACTAACAACAACAACGATCTGAGGTTGCCGCTGAGGTTAGGTTCACCAACCACAAAGAAAATTGGGATTTAAAACCAAATGACATGCTTTCCATCTGTTCAGCGCCAGCAATTAGACGAGGGAACGATCGCGAGCACTTGGAACCATTTCCACCAAAGAAAAGTGCCTTCTTTTCTTTCTCCAGACCGGTGTTTGAGGGCTAGCGCTAACCACTGAAGAAAGCTTTTATGTGCACATGCGTAAGCGGGGGTGAGGAAAGCTTTGATTTGGGCAATTAAAGGACATTTATTTCTGCGGCTTTAGTATGCCATTTAGCCATTGAATCCCAACTATTGGTTGACGGGGTTTTGGGGTTGATTAACTAAATTTAGTTAAGATATACCATAGTGCCGATTCTGATCAGAGAGAAAAAGAAAGAAAATTTGAAAGTGCGATCAGCAATTGCACAAAAAAAATGAATAAACAATTATTTACCCGTTTAGGGAATTGGCACTGCAGGAAAAGAATTCAGGTAATGACTTTTTTCCAGTCTGACTCAATTGTTCTGACTCAAAAGGGTAATTAGCAGGATAGGTACGGCCAACTAATAAAAAAATTTTTTTTCACAAACGCATTTGAAAATTCGTTGATATACTCACTAAGCAGGTAGCCTAAAGTATATAAAACGGTTAGGTTTAAACTAGTCTTTACTTTTAATCATTACTTTAGACTGCACTTCGAAATTTGACTTTGATTCTAATCGAGGTTTGAGCGCGCACTACCGTTCGCTATGGGAGTCACAAAGAGAAAGAACGACAATCAGCCCACATGGTAGTTGGGAGGCTAGTTTTCCGGATATAATACATCTGGCAGAAATGGCCACAAAATTTTAATTAAAAATAGAAAGGCAAAGCTAACTTCGTCCGTGCCGAAGTTTTAATACACTTAAAAAAGGCTGTCTGAACGGTTAGCGATTTTGACCAAACTTCGCAGATCAACTTATAAACATATAAAATGAATAATGACCGTGTTAAAGAGAACCAATCGGTAAAAAAATTAATTAAACACAAGAATTAACATTTTATTGCTCTAACCTTGACCTAAACTAAGCCGTTTTCCAAAAGCTGGAGACTCTGGGAGTTTGAAAGATATCAGTTTAGTAAACTTAACCAGCGTAAAATATATTAAATAAGTTTTGCGAATATGTCAAACAGCTGCCATTAGAATGATTTGGTTGTGTTTTAATATGACCTTTACTGACCAACCACAACCACCAGATGTGTATGCGTGGTCTTCACTGTAGATTTCGAGTTTGGGGCGAATGATTTCGATTGAAAAAAAGTGTAAGTGTAGCTAGCACTCACGGGTCTTTGATGTGAAACATGATGCTTAGTTTAAGAGCTTATTTTCAAATCACGAGCTCTTTCAATGGTATATAAATCGCAAGGACACTCTTTCGAAAGAACAAAATGGACGGGGTAGTAGTAATCCAGAAAATCCAGAAATCCAGATTCCACCCAGATCCAATCAAGCAAGATCTAGACCCTGATCCCGCCTACATACTACCTATATTCCATATAGATCCCGCCGAGATAACGAAAAGATCCCATCTAGGTACTACCCAGACAAAATCAAGATTCCACCCAGATCCCACACAGATCCCACCCAGGTCCCACCCAGATCCCTTCCAAATCTCACCCAGATCTCATCCAGATCCCACCCAGATCCCTTCCAGATACCACCTATATCCCATCTAGATCCTGCCGAGATAGCACACAGATCCCATCCAGATTCCACCTAGATCCCGCCCAGATCCCGCCAGGATCCCACCCAGATCCCATCCCAAATCCCATCCAGATCCCTTCCCAGATCCAGATCCTATCCCACCCAGATCGCACCCAGATTTTACCCAGATCCCAGCCAAATTGTAACCAGATCCATTCCAGATCCCGCCCAGATCATACCCAGATCCCATCCCAGATCCAGATCCCATCCCACTCAGATCTCGCCTAGATCACTCCAAATCCCACCCAGATCCCTTCCAGATACCACCCAGATCCCGCCCGAATACCACCCAGATCCCACCCAGATCCCATCCAGATTCCACCCAGATCCCAACCCACATCCTAGCCAAATTCTAACCAGATTCCACCCAGATCTTTCCCAGAACCCACCCAGTTGCCCCTTTTCAGCATCTTTCCTACCTCTTCATTTCCTCCATCTGCCAATCCTCTTATGGCTGTGTGTGTTTGCCGGAAACTCCACAAAACAACAACTCAATATATGAATGACATCAGCGGCACGTGACGCTGAAATCAAATTTTACTCCTACTAAAATCGTTCGTACCGATATTAAAGATGTTTCACATCTAAAATCTCATGCAGTAATCGGTTTTCTGTTTCTAGTGGTTGTTGTTGCACAAGAAATATTTTCTGAATTTTTGTTGATGTCAACGCACCCGTAAGCAAGCGGTGGGCACACCTGATTTAAATATTTCTGGAAAACAAACAAAAGAAAAAAATTTTTGGCAGTTTGGATTAGTACGGGAATCAAAGTCGCATTCAACACGTTCAGTGACTAATTCGCAAATGAGCGAGTGAAGCAAGGCTAAAAGATGCTTTATATATTTTTTTGTAAGGACTTTGTTAAATAGTATATATTTTAACAAGAGTAAGAAAAAATGAGTGTAGATTGCACTCATTTCGAGTCGATGACGTGATGCTTAGGTATGAGCTTATTTTCAAATCACAATCTCTCTCAATGGTTATAAATCACCAAGGGCACTCTTTCGAAAGAAGAAAATTAACGGGCAGTAGAAATCCAGAAAATCCAGATCCCACCCAGATCTAACCAAGCTTTATCCCATTTACATCCCGACTAGATCCCACTCAGTTCTACACTGTCTCCGTATATACCGCCCAGATCCTACCCAGATCCGACACAGATCTCGCCCACATCCCTTCCAGATCCCACCCAGATACCACCCAGATACCACCCAGATCCCATGCAGATCCCGCCCAGATCTCGCCCAGATCCTTCCAATCCCACCAGATCCCATCCAGAATCCACCCAGATCCCAACCAGATCGTAACCAGATCCCACCCAGATCTTTTTCAATATTACCCAGTCCCTTCCAGATCCCAACAGTCCCTTCCAAATCCCATCCAGATCCCGCCTAATCAGACCCAGATCCTACCCAGATCCCATCCAGATCCCATCCAGATCCCATCTCAACCAATCCCTTCCAGTCCCTTTCAGTCCCTTTCAGATCCCACCCAGTCCCCGCCCTGATCCCGCCAGATACCACCTAGATACGGCCCAGATCCCACCCAGGTCCCACCCATATCCCATCCAGTTTCCACTAGAGTCCAACAGTCCCACCTTCATTTCAGCCACAATTAACATTTTTAAGCAATTTAAGTTCTTATTATTTGAAATGTATATGAAATTTTGGGTGTGTGTCTAAACCTCCCCTCGCAACACCACAATCGGCGTTCGCCAAGATCTACATAGAAGCTATTTATTTTCGTTAAGAGCTGCTTTTCAGTAGTATTTGGTGCACAGTTCCCTAGCCATAGCCCCTGGGGTCCAAACACAATCGTCAATTAACACCGAATGCTGGCCGAGTTCATGCATTTCTTAGTGTCACAATTTCCGTCCCAGTTTAAATGTGACCAGTTGGGACTAGAAAAATGCTTCTTTAAATTAAAATTTCAATATTTCAATTTTTTTTTAATTCACATTTTAATAAAATTCTCAAAGCTTTCACTTTCTAAATAAATTTTCTCAAAATGTAATTCAGTCAGGAAAGAAACTTAGCCAAGCAAACGTAAAATAGGAAATGGAAAATGGCAAATATCAGAAAAGTTTTAATGCGCCAAATCGATGGATGACCGCAAAAACTTATTTCAACTTCCTTTGGACACTTGAAGAACAAGCCAACTTTTGCTTTAAGCTGCCTGTAAATGAGCCCGGGGATCTATCCAAGGGGGTCGGAGAGCGGCATTGTGGTAAAACTTTACCAATGTGCTGGGTGTGTGTGTGTGTGTTTGTGTGTTGGGTAAAGTTTTCATGTATTGTTTTTGCTTCAGTCAGATGACTTTCTCACTTTGGCTGTCAACAGGAATTATGAGCTGATAACCAACCAATCCAAGCATTCTCTCTTTCTAAACACCCAAATCAGTGCCATGCACTTGTCAAATCCATTCACTAACACCCGCCCCCAGTGACATTCATTATCGCCCGAACAGCGAGCGAGGTGTCAGGCCACCAAATGGTAGCTGCTTGCAGCCACCTGCCACCTGGCCCAAGTGACAAGCACTTTAAATGAATTGCATAATATGCATGAGGATACGTGTACCCAAGGACTATGGATGGCATGAATTAAAAGGTTCTCGTGCTGCTGCCCCTCAACCCACCAGCAGAAGCAGCAGCCACATTGCTCGCTGCGAGGTTGTCGCGAAGCGACAGACTGTAAATAATGAAGTTTGCATCTGGGGAAACGACTGGGAAAATGGTGTAGCATGCTTTTAGGCACACAACGAACAAAAAAAAAACCTAATAAATATGCGTAACAAAATTGTGGCAAAAACATCAACAGAAAAATTTTTTATAAGCTTTACACAAAAATTTATCGACAAAAAAGTGAGAGGGAGAGTGAAAACAAATGTCCTTCAAGTCATAAAAAATCAAGGGAATCAAACAAAAGCGTGCTTCGGTCACTAGAACTTTCCCTGCTTTACGATTTGGTTAAAGTTTATAGTTTGGCATTCGTGCCTTGATTTTTTATAGTCAGTTGTTTAAGTTTTTTGAAAATTTGTTGAGATTTACAATCCCGTATCCCAGTGTATTTACATGTCTTTCGGCCGCCCGCACAAAAATCTTGATTATGAAAATTTCATTAATTTCTTTTCCTTTTGCTTCGCCCACAACTAACAACCAAACTGCAAGTTTAACGCCTTGGGCCACGGTCTGCTGCTGCTCATTAAGCCTAGACCAGTTGGCAGTCTAATCCTCATCCCTTTTTTAATGCCCGCTGCTAAGGTAAATACATTTGGAGCATTTTGGGTAAGGGATCCACAAACGTAAAACGTGATGCGCATTTTTCGCAGTGCGGCGACTGTCTGACTTTCCCCGGGGAGAAGTGTGGCTGGAGCAAAGAAACACATACAAAACTTGCGTGAAAGTTTATGGCCGGGTCTGGAGAGACCCAGCCAGCCAGTCTGGGTGGGATGCACGAAACTTGACTTCAAGCATAGTCATGGTAGAATTCAGATGTCATTCAGCATAGCATTCATTTGAATTACGCGCTAAATTGTCTGCTGTTTTCGCTTAAAAGGTTCAACGTTTAAGGTGGCAAATTGAGATGAAGAAAAGATTTGTAAAAGTGAAAATGCATTAAGATGTTGAAGCAGCAACATGTCAACTAGTTGTAGTTGTATACTTTCTATTAAATTGAAGTCATACCCGAAAGACGCAGATGATTTGGTTTAATTACACTAAATGCAAATGCAAAGCAAAAAGAAAAGTATGAGACCCTCGTAGCCCGCTCTCTTGATACAAGCCTCGGCATGAGTTCGTCTCTTCTCGTTGTGAACAGCGAAATGTGTTCGGCAACTGCGTGTCCATTTTTGGTATAGGACCAGAGTTTGTCAAGAAGAGCGAGGCCAACAAGTAAGATTGTTTTGGTGTGCGCAAATAAAGCGACACAATCCAGCTCTGACCTAATTCATCAACCATTGGCCAGCGACTAAAATGCTGTTCGTGCCTTATCACGAACATGGTGCTGCATGTCTAAAAGGCTACTTATATTTCTTCGCTCTCGCTCTCCAGTTTATGGACATGTGATCTCGAAAGGAATTGAAGTAAGCATATTTGGAATGATTTAAGTTCGAAAGGCATGGGTCAATCCAAAGACATTAGAATATGAAGATGAGTAACGCCATACGATTTTTTTTGCACACGATTTTTCGGTGCTGGCTTTTCAACTGGCTTTTGGCTCTCTTGAAATTGTTTCGAAAGCCAGAGAGAGAGAGAGAGAGCGCTCTAAAGCCATCCGCTTTTTTGTACGCATACAGCGACAGCCGACGACTGTAAGTGTGCGCACGTATTCTCAAGCATTACTCACACAAGCAAGTGCATTCTATTTTTAGATTTTTACGCTCTCAACTTTGTGTGAGCGCGATATTCGTCGCCACCAAAAAAATAGCTGCATAGTACAAAACCAATATATGGCCGTTCGGCATTTTAGAGATTACATTGGTCTTTGGTCAATCCTTATGGGATTAATTTGTGTAGAATATCCTGGAAGTCGAGATTGAATTTTCCAGCTCATGCCGGGCTTACTCCAAGATTTAAAAGATTGAAAATATCTCGACCTTTTTCTGTGTACAGAGATTAATGACGAAAGCGATAAGAGATATGTGACGAAATTTATGTTTCGCAAAAAATTTCCATAGCTGTCGATGATGGTTCATAAATAATTTCTGGCCATAGTGCAGTTTGATAGACCGAAGTAGAAACATTTTTTTAATTTTAAGAAAAAAGATCTTTGAAAAAATTCGAAAAAAAAAGTTTTAGTCAGAGGTCGCAAAAATCGGTCCCCCGTTGCTTGTGTCAGAAAACGACAGTTTTTGGACGTCCACATTAACCCAGTGGGACTTGCCCAGTGGGAATTGACTGCATGCTGGAAGGACATCTGGCATAGAACTTTTGGCACCAAGAAGTAGTTGCAAAAACCTGTAATCTTTCATTCGCTTTAGTACAGGGGCGGAACGCAGCAGGAACTGTTCTAACAGAAGGGACATTTGGGAGAACAAAAATTTTAGTATAGTAGTATTTCGCATATAAAAATATCCAACAAGGGGGGGTGGGGCTTTGGTGTTTAACCAAACCTCCCCCTGGCTCCGCCACTGTAGCATGGTATCCTGCACCAGTGCTATTAGAATGTGTGAAGCATCGCATGACAAAGCAGTTCCAAAGGAACGCACACATTAGCCCAATTTGGAAAATGATTTTAAAAATATAGTAAAACACAAACTCATATAGGGTGTTCAGTTTGTTGAGCACATAGGCACTTGGGGAAAAGTAAAAGCATTTCCAACAACAATTTACTCTGAACAAATTGTGCACAGCTTGCTCGACCCAGACCCTGACTACGAAAAGTCAGGCACTTGTGCTCAAACAGTGTGCCCATATTTTTGTCTTGAATAATTGTTATAATTCTGTGTTAAAAGTGTAATACAAATTCAATCAGTTTGTCATTGCTCTGAACCAAAAGTAAGACCACCATTTTTATTCGATTCGAGAGTTGCTACGAAATGGGGTAACCAGGTAAAAATGTCGACTGAGGGTAGGCAGAGTCAGCCGCAATCGACTCCTAAGAAAACGCTGAGAGTGTCTACCAAGTAAGCTGTTCTTATAAACTTTAAAGTTGTGGTAACTGCGCGGACTTTCTACTCGAGAAAAGTAAAATTCATGGTTTTTAGCAGGTTTTTCACATAGCTTGATCTCGCTTCCGTCGATTTACCCAATACAGTGAAGCAACTCATGAAAAGTTAAATTCACAAGTTGCTGACGCTCAGCTTCATTGGGCCATAAGCCGCAAAAATGCTGTGAATATCCTTTTCGTAATCATAGTTAAAGTTCCAACATCAGCGATTCCAAATATTGTACACATTTTTCGAATAGATGCACTGCCTCCAGAGGAGCCCAAATGAAAGAACACTATGGCGAGCTGTAATCAATTGGCATTTGATTTTTGAATCTAGTTGTAGCAAAAACTTCATCTTCCTTTATCAATTCCAGCAATATTACGAATTGGTTCCGAGTTACACGCAAAATTTGCGTAATACGACGCTCATCAAACTAATGGTTTTGGGCACGTTAGAGATACCTCATAGACGGCAAGAATATATGCAAGCGACATCGTCCATACTCATCCATTGCGAAATCAAGCTGGTTTGGTAGACATACATCTGCAAAAGTCGACAACAATTAAATGTGCGGATTATTAATAGCAAAATACGTACCTTCAATCATTTCAACTTCACGATTCAATTCGCTTGCTTTCCATTCAAGAAGAATATCCTTTATGCTTTTAGTTGGCATTTTTTATTTATGTAATTTTTTCTCACCAAATCTCGAAAACATAACAGGCGGAATGTCAAACGTAATTGTGCACAAATTTCGTGCACAGGGGCTGCTCACAATACTAGTCAGGCAAAACTGCTCAAGTGCCTATGTGCTCAACAAAGTGAATACCCTAATAGTTTTTAGTGAATATTTCATAATAAATAATAATAATTTTTTTTATTATAAAATTCAATATTACGGCTACATACATACATACATTCTTTAGGGTGCTCTTTGTATAAAAAAAGACACTTTTTTAATGCTTTAAAACAGCGGTGGGCAGCCGAAATAACGGAAAGGGTACAACAACATTCTTTGTTTGTTGTAGTATCTATTGCGTCGTGGAATTAGAAAAATAACGGGCCGGGTTGCGCGGGTAAGAAGGGCTATGAGGCTGCCCATCGCTGCTTTAAAATATGTCGAGAGCTCTTGGGAGTAGTCTCTTGGTATGAGTCACAGCGTCGGGCCAGTCCAACAGTCTTAGAAATTATATTATATAAACATATTTTCACTTACATTTACTTACTTTAGTTACGCATTACAAAATTGATGCCCCGAAATTTCTCCTGGATTGAAAAATGCAAAGAGCAAACAAATTTAAATATAAATACATATTTAGCATTCAGCATTCATTTAATTAAATACTTAACACTAACAAATATAAAATGAGAACCACATTAAATTTTCAATTTAATGTGAGGCAAACATCAACTTCTAACTGAAGGCAAATGAAAACGGGTACATTCAAAAACCACGTATTTTTAGCGTGTTCCCATTTGTTTACTTAATTGTTATCCATTGCTTTTCGCTGATTCTCTGTTCGGGTCTCATTTCGCATTTTGGTTTCCAAAAGCACAGGTGCTGCATGCGTGCCATTAGAAGGGACGTTTGCATGTTGCGCAGATTTTATGCCTTCCAACATACTGCAAAAGGAACATGCTTGCAAAAAACGAACGATCTTTAATCGTTCGGGTCCCACTTATCATTTTGGGTTCCTATAGCACGCGTGCAGCATGCGTGCCATTAGAAAGGTCGTTTGCATGCAGATTTCTTCCCTTCCAAACCACTGCAAAAAGGAACGTGCATCCGATTTCATACAGATTGTATGCCGTCTTTTATACTGCAAAAACTGGTAGAGCATTCTTCCTTGTAAAAAGTACAGAGCCAGATGGCATTCTTTTGGGAACCACCTTCCGTAAAGTCCGACTGGGATAGGCTTTTCTAACAATATGAATGTATGTGAACAACAACATGCGCTCTTTCGTTCTCTCTCTCACTGACTCGCTCTCTGCTTATGCTAATCTCTAGCGCTCTATTGCCTTTCTACAATTCGGACTTCGATAAGCACGCATTTTATGACCTGTTGACTGGTATGGGGTTGCTCTCAAAACCGATCAGTGCGGTGTGTTCAAAACCGTGAAACCTGAGAGAGTTTTGTTTTTGCTTTTTCGGTCAGTGAAGTGAGCAGTGCAAACTGAACATTGAGTTGAGAGTTATTTACGAGCTATGGTTTTAGTACGTACCAGAAACGGAACCGGAACCAAAGCACGATTCGGTTTTATTCCTTGGGCTAAAGTAATTATTCTTGGGGTTTAAGGAAATGTTTTTAAAAATTTTACTGTTTCTTCGAACTAAACTTTATTTCAATTGTTTTCTTTTTTCGTTAGTTTTAGTAATTTTTTTCATATTATTTTCCAAATTATTTAATTATTTGCTTAGGATTTAGGATATATTGAGACATGTAACTAATTTTTCCCCTTTGGTTTTCTCCGACTATATTTGTTTTCTATATATTTGCCTCTTCGTTCTAGTAACCTTAATCATTTCTGAAGTATTTTTATTCAAGCACACAAAACTAGCAAAGAGTACTTAAAGCACCTGACTTGTTATTCACTTCTCCTCAACCAATTTGCTGTCATTTGTATAATTGCATTTAAATCTACTCCAGGCAAAGCTTTATGCTTTGGTCTTGAAATAAAATAAGCATAAAATGGTCAAACTATTTTATGGCTTATGCATAACAGAAAAGGCACTTAAGGCTACGTTTTTGGCCTACAGTCCATTTAAGTTTGACACAGAAAACTATTGATGCATAAAATACATTTCAAAGTTAACTTTTATATTGCCGATGCCTAAATTGAATTTTCTTTTACTTCATTTGCAGAGTCCACATGCAACGCAGAGCAGTTTCGGTGCAATAATGGAAACTGCATACCAAAAAAGTGGCAGTGCGATCAGGAGAACGATTGTGCCGATGGCTCTGATGAGAACCCATCCCTCTGCAGTAAGTATATTTGTTTGTAGCCTTAATGCCACTTAACTTAACCCTATTTGAATGAAATCTTAGTGAACTTTTGCTTGAGTTATGAGGTGAAGTGCCAAAATGGTGAACAATGCATACCCCGTTCCTGGGTCTGCGATGGTGATCCCGACTGTCGTGACTTCTCCGATGAATTGGAGTGTAGTAAGAATCCAAGAATATATGCAAATGTTAATACTAACAGGAGGATTTGCTAGGCCATCACTAAACCAACAGAATTTCAAGCATGACCATAAATTAAGCACATCGCGACGTGGCCATCAAGCCAGGAACTAATTTGTATTTATGCCTTTGCTCCGTCCCTCTGTCTCTTAACTTTATGTAGTTTTTCCGCTCCTTGTTGTTTTTTTTATTTTCAGCTTGTTTAGCGTTTTATGGCCAGTGTCACATTTGCCTAACTATATGCCATATAACTTCTTTTTTTTTATGCCACAAGAATTTTGTGTTCTCTTCTTTTTTGGGGGTGGGTGGGCGTGGGTTTTGTAATTGAAAAATATGATGCGATTTTTATGATGTTATCCCGGGCTGAAAATAAAAACTGGTAATCAAAAAGTGTGCAGAAATTGAGGTTGTGGTTTATTTGCTGCCAAAATGACAGGGACATACCACTCGGCACACACTAACAGGATTTAGCAGGTTTCATGTCTGTGGGCCAATTGAGCGGTACGTGTGACAGTGTGGTGGCAAGCGAGGGGTATTCAAGTGGTTTTTATAGCTTTGAATGATTTTTATGAAATCTTTATAAAGGCAGAAATTAATTAAATGTTTGATCCTGTGTGGAAAAACGAGATATAAAAGTGTGGAAATATTAATGTTCTATTCCTTCCTGTTCATATTTTTATCTCTCATCAAATTTCTATTCCGGTTTTTGGTCCTATTTTTTTCGTATTAAAATTCTCTATTTCTTTTTCTTTTTCAATTCCTGTTTCTACTCAAATTCTTATTCATATTCCAATTCCTCTTCCTATACCTATTCAAATTCCTATTTCTATTGCTTTTCCTAGTCTAGATGCTATTTCTGTTCCAAATCAAATTCATACTCCAACTCCTCCTCACTTTCCTTTTCCTATTCAAATTGCTATTTCAATACCTATTCTTTTTTAACATTTCTGTTCCTATTCAAATTCTTATTCATATTCCAATTCCCCTTCCTATACCTATTCAAATTCCTATTTCCATTTCTATTAATTTTCCTAGTCTAGTTCCTATTCCTGTTCCTAATCAAATTCATATTCCAATTCCTCCTTACTTTCCTTTTCCTGTTCCTATTCAAATTCCTATTCAATTTCCTTTTCGAATTCCTATTCAAATTCCTATTCTAATACCTATTCCTGTTCCTAATCAAATTCCAATTCCTTATCCAGTTCCTTTTCTTAGTACTCTTTCACTTCCTATTCCTTTTCTTGTTCGTTTCTTGAAGACTTGCAATATCTGTTTATGTTTTCGTCCAAATTGAAATAGTTTCCAGTTTCTCATACATTTGTTGGAGAACTTAATCATTTCTTTGTTCAAAACCAAGTTCGAAACACTTTCAAATATTTTATGCTTGTCTCAAAGAAACTTTTCATTATTAGATTGGTTCTAGCACTTTTGCTGTAGCCTCTTTCTCAGTATAACAGCATCCACCTACTTACTCATTTTTATTGACAAACTTAGCTTTAATGTCGCCCAACAACTACACACTAAACAAAGACAGTTTTGTGTTCCACTGATGGCATTCCCCAACTTTATTGGCTTCCAAATGGAGGCTACAGAGACATCTTCCTTTTGGTACATAAACTAAAAGCATTTTAAATAAAATTAAAATCAAATTGCTAGTATATAGACTTTCTGGTACCATCTCTCACTTCAAGCAACAGATAACAAGGAAATGCTATTGAATGCCATACAAAAGTTATTGGTGGTTGGGGGAGTGGCACCGTTTGTTGTAGCCCAGCAAATTGATTTTGCTATGGCTTACAAAAGCTGCAGTCAACTCCTGGCTCTGGCCCTGGCCACATTTCATTTACTGGCTAACTATTTTTTTTTTCTTTTACGAGCTCAGGCCCAATAGTTGCCACGAAATTGAAAATGCGGAAGGAAACGACCATGTTTCATCCCAGTTACAGTTTAATGAAGCCATAAAAAATATGGCTTACTGTATTTGCTGAATTATGGGTAATTACAATTTGAAATTAACCTTTGAATGGTTTCATTTTACAATTTATATTTAAATAGCAAGAGTGTCGTCTCTGACTTTTGACATTTTACTTTTGAACTGCAAGATTTACCGGAATCGATTTAAGAGAAGGAGAATCGCAAAAGAAATTGATTCAGTTTGTTTGATTTTAAGATACTTCTACGCGGAATAGCGATGACAACTAAAATTTCACACTTCGCTGACAGACGCCGAGATGGGTAACAGTACTTACTTGTTTTTGCATATTGAGCAAATGAGAGTTCAATAAATCACAACCTGCCAATCTATGGTATGAATTTTGTTTCAGAAAAGTTTACTAAAGAAAATGGCTTACGTCGTTTTAATCATTTGTGCCAGTAGAATCTACATTTTAGAAAACTTAAATTGTTGTTATCCGGCATACGAAAATAAGGTGCATATTCTTGTATATAAAGCTATCATAGCACCTGCCTGAAGATATGGCATCCATGAATATGGAATATCACGCCCTTGGTATATGTCGCTAGACATTTGGAGAGTGTCCTCAGTCTACCCAAGATTGTTGACTTAATCAATAAACAGGCCGTAAGCCACTACAGCTTCACAAAAAATCCAACGACCTTAAAATGGTTTATATACACGTTTACCGAGAAAATGATTTTTTTGATGTGAAACATCTTTAATTTCGTTACGGAAGATTTTAGTAGGAGTAAAATTTGATTTCAGCGTCACGTGACGCTGACGTCAGCATATTGTGTGTTGTTGCTTTAGCGGAGGGTAAACTGGAGGGAAAGTGGAGTGACTTGACAGTGACTTAACAGTGACTTGACAGAGACTTGACAGTTTCTTATGACTTAACAGTGACTTGACAGTGACTTGACAGTGACTGAACAATTACTTGACAGTGAATTAACACTGACTTAAACAGTTTCTAAACAGTGACTTAGAAGTGACTTGATAGTTACTTAACAGTGACTTGACAGTCACTTGACAGTGACTAAACATTGACTGGATTGTGACTTTACAGTGACTTGACAGTAACTTAATAGTATCTTGGCAATGTTTTAAAAGTAACTTAATAGTGACTAAACAGTGACTGCACAATGTCTAAACAGTGACTTGACAGTGACTAAACAGTACCTAAACTGTTACTTGACAGTAGCTGAATAGTGACAAAACAGTAACTAAACAGTGACTTGACAGTGACTAACAGTGACTAAGCAGTGACTTGACATTGACTAAACATTGATTTGATAGTCACTGAACAGTGACTTAAAAGCGACTTGACAGTAACTTAACAGTGACAAAAAGTTCACTTGACAGTAGCTGAACAGTGACTAAGCAGTCACTTAACAGTGACTTGGCAGTGATTTGACAGTGTCTTGACAGTAACTAAACAGCCCTTAAACAGCTCTTTAATTTAGCATTAAGTTTCACATCAAAGCCTCGTGAGCAGGGCATAATCCCGAAACGAATTTCGGTTCCGGTTCCGATACCGGTACGTCCCGAAATGAATGTTTCGGTTAAAAGTTCCATTTCGGTTTTCAATTAATTTGGGTTTTCGCACTTTTATTTCGGTGTTCCGGTACGTACCGATATGAGTAATAGTTATTTTTAATACCTACTGAATAAACCAAATTCTGAAATAATCTAAATCATTTAATTTCTGTTTAATATAACGAATAGCCTTCATATTTCGCATTTTTATACTCTGTACCGAAGGTACATAGAGTATATTAAGTTTGGAAAAGTATGTAACAGGGAGAAGGAATCATTTCCGACCCTTAAAGTTATATATTCTTGATCAGCATCAACAGCCGATCGATACCGCGGTCGTCTGTCCGCTGTCTGTCCGTCTGTCCGTCTGTCCGTCCGTAGAACAAACAGATCTCAGAGATGGAAGAGATAGAGGTTTGACATGTATGGGACAAATGCTTACTTATATTGCAGATCAAGTTTTTTTTTAATTTTGTCCCCCCCTCCCGCCCCCCCCACAATTTTGAAAAAACGTCATATCCCCACACTTTTGTAGATAGATGATTTGTACCTTCTAGAGATAGTTAGCATTAGATATGTATCGATTTCAAAAATGATAAAGATCGGACGGCGGTTCTCAAGTTATGAGCAAATAAGGAATCTGAATCTGAACGTCCACTATATAGCATTCTTGTGGTTGAGTCCATGCAACTTCTAAGCGAATTCATTATAAATTTTACTCCAGAGAATAGGCGGTGCACGCTTACTTGCGTAGCTGGAACAGAAAGAACGTCTTTTGAAATCGCACACAATTCTGAGAAATTTGTGGAGGATTATTACCAAGAATCCTTTCCTGCAAAATTACATATGCCTCAAGTTCGTCGGCGCATTCGGATGAACCAGAATTTGAACTGCATTCATCATTAAGCAGTGATTGATAAACAAACGACGAAATTTGAGCAAAAATATTATGTAAAAAATCGATAAAAGAATTTTTTTGCACAGTACTTAGCGATACGTTGTACCTAGGGTTAAAAAATTGCTACAAAAAAAATGTTTTTTTAAAAGGATTTCTTTCTCTTTTTTTTTATATTATCCCCAACCAACCCCCCCACTTTCCGGTTAAAAAAAAAAAAATTCCCACCCCCAAAAAAAAAAAAAAGGGTAGAGTTTTTTTTTTATTACATATTGGGTTGCCCAAAAAGTAATTGCGGATTTTTCAAAAGAAAGTAAATGCATTTTTAATCAAACTTAGAATGAACTTTAATCAAATATATAATTTCCATTTTGTTCGATAACCTTTGCCATCTTCCCGGCAAATTTTGTATTCCACGCTCATAGAACTTCTGGCCTTTATCTGCAAAAAACTGAACCAAGTGCGATTTTATAGCCTCATCATTGCCGAAAGTTTTACCATTTAAGGAGTTCTGCAAAGATCGAAATAAATGGTAGTCTGATGGTGCAAGGTCAGGGCTATATGGTGGATGCATCAAAACTTCCCAGCCAAGCTGTCCCAGTTTTTGCCGGGTCATCAAAGATGTGTGTGGTCTGGCGTTGTCATGATGGAAAATGACACCTTTACGATTGATCAATTCTGGCCGTTTCTCGTTGATGGCTGCATTCAATTTGTCCAGTTGTTGACAGTAAACATCCGAATTAATCGTTTGGTTCCTTGGAAGCAGCTCAAAATATACCACACCCTTCCAATCCCACCAAACAGACAGCATAACCTTCTTTTGGTGGATATCAGCCTTTGAAGTGGTTTGAGCTGGTTCACCATGCTTGGACCATGATCGTTTTCGATTAACGTTATTGTAAACAATCCATTTTTCATCTCCAGTTATGATTCGCTTTAAAAATGGATCGAATTCATTGCGTTTAAGATGCATATCACAAACGTTGATTCGGTTTGTTAAATGAATTTCTTTCAATTCATGTGGTACCCAAATATCAAGCTTTTTCACCAGTCCAAGACTTTGTATGTGATAATGAACGGTTGATTTTGGTATATTTAACTTCTCTCCTATCTCACGCTCAGTTACATGACGATCCAATTCGATTAATGCTTTGATTTGGTCATCATCAACTTCATTTGGCCGACCTGAACGTGGCTCATCTTTAAGTGAAAAATCTCCAGAACGGAATTTGCGAAACCAATTTTGACACTGTCTTTCTTTTTAAGGCTTTATCACCATACACATCACGTAACTTTTTAGCAACTCTCTCTGCGCTTTTTCCTTTACGGAAATAATAAAGTAAAATATGACGAAAATGCTCTTTTGTGGACTCCATATTAAAAAGGGCGCCAATCAAACAAATGTAAACAAAATTACGCGCACTTTTTTTTCTAAAGCAAGCTAATAGTGACAGCTAATAACTGACAAAAGAAAGAATGCAATTACAGAGTCACAAGCAGTTAAAAAATTATAAACGCCGATTATATGAAAAATCCGCAATTACTTTTTGGGCAACCCAATATCCTGTAGGTTGAGCTCTAGCGCGTGGAGCAATCGATGGGTGCTTAAATGTTATGACTCCTAAAAAGCTGGAAGAAAATCGTTCATCGCGTAAAGGTCGTTTTATGAATGCTTTTTTGCATTACAAGCGTCTGACTAAAAGTACGATGCGCTCTGCAAAGGTCAAAAAAACCGAAACTGTACCGGTACCAACGTTTCGGTTTCGTTCGGGTTGTATCGGTTCCAATAATAACGGTAAACGGTTTTCGGTTCCCAAAAAAAAATTTGTTTCGATTCCGGTTCTGGTACGCGATTTGAAACGGTTTATTTCGGTTAACGGTTCCGGTTTCGGTTCCGGTATTATGCCCTGCTCGTGAGTGATCAGGACACTCACACCTTTTTTTTCATATTAATTTCACTCTGATATGAAAAAATATCAAATTGATATGCTAAAAATTTCAAGTCGATATTTTTTCACATATCACTATTACATTTTGTGTATCATTCTAAAACTATTTAATTTCGATTTAAGCGAAAGATAATATTTTTGATCTGAAAGATATTAGATTTTTGTCAAAATGAAATGAAAATATTGATATAAATATATATAAGGTTGTCAAAAAGTCTTGCGGTATTTCCGCAAGCTTGTCTTTGCAAGCGCGTAGTTCTAGTTGTATTCGTCGCATCGGTTTACGCTAGAGCTTTTTGGAAAGCTCTTTTCACGCGCTAACACGTGTTTGATTTATTGTTGTTTGTTTTTAGTCGTTCGTGAGTTATAGCGTCGCAAACATGGAGCAAAATAAAGAGAAAATACGGCATATTTTACAGTACTACTACGATAAAGGCAAAATTGTGCAGTTTATGGACCCGATACAGTTTCCATTTCCACCACACAACGATGGTTTCAACGTTTTCGTTCTGGTGCAGGGGTGATCGAAGATGCGCCACGGTCCGGAAGGCCTGTCGTCGAAAATTGCGATAAAATCGCTGAATTGATTGAAAGAGACCGGCATAGTAGCAGCCGTAGCATCGGCCAAGAGCTGGGCATGAGTCATCAAACCGTTATAAACCATTTGAAGAAGCTTGGATTCAAAAAGAAGCTCGATGTATGGGTGCCACACGACTTGACGCAAAAAAACATTTTTGCCCGTATGGATGCATGCGAATCGCTTCTGAATCGCAACAAAATCGACACGTTTTTGAAGCGGATGGTGACTGGCGATGAAAAGTGGGTCACCTTCGACAACGTGAAGCGCAAACGGTCGTGGTCGAAAAGCGGTGAAGCTGCCCAGACGGTGGCCAAGCCTGGATTGACGGCCAGGAAGGTTCTTCCGTGTGTTTGGTGGGCTTGGCAGGGAATCATCCACTATGAGCTGCTTCCCTATGGCCAAACGCTCAATTCGGACCTGTACAACAACAACTGGACCGCTTGAATGCAGCACTCATGCGGAAGAGGCCATCTTTGATCAACAGAGGCCGAATTGTCTTCCATCAGGACAACGCCAAGCCACACACATCTTTGGTGACGCGCCAGAAGCTCCGGGAGCTCGGATGGGAGGTTCTTTTGCATCCACCGTATAGTCCGGATCTCGCACCAAGTGATTACCACCTATTTCTGTCCATGGCGAACGAGCTTGGTAGTCGGAAGTTGGCCACAAGAGAGTCCTGTGAAAATTGGCTCACCGAGTTTTTTGCCAATAGGGAAGCGAGCTTCTATAAGAGGGGCATTATGAAGTTGGCATCTCGTTGGGAACTCGTCATCGAACAAAACGGCGCATATTTGACTTAAATCGCATTATTATAACCAATTTTATGAACAATTGAAAATTCAATAAAAATACCGCAAGACTTTTTTGACAACCTTATATCAGTCAATGTTAATTCTGTATATTTGCGACTAGTGCATTAATTTATAAGTTTATCTTGTAGCACAAGGAAATCGCTAAATAAAATCTAAAATACATAAGAAAGAGATAAACTTGATTTTTTTTGTGTGTGTGAGTGTGCACACGTAACCAACAAAAAAACTTAGCTCGAAAAGAACGAACAGAGAGAGAGAACACATTTAAGGCCCTTTTCTGGTCTAAAAAATTATTTTTTCAAATTTTTCCCAAAAGAATTTTTTAAAATTTGAAATACTTTAGAAGATATAGCCTTTTTGGTCGACCAATATGTTAATACGACCAACAAATACAAGTAATTTTCACATTACTTCAAACTTTGATCGCTTTTTTCTCGAAACCACTTTTTTCAAAATGGTGCCCACGTTTTCTCAAGTTCTACCGAACCGGTTTTAAATGATGTAGGGCTTTATGGGCGCAGAATTAACGTGGCTACCGTCCCTACCTCAATATTTGAGAAAAAAACTTATTACTATTTTTTTTTTGTACATTGAACTGCAAAAATCGATTTTTCGTTTTTGAAAGGCCGCCATTTTTTTAAATTCAATTTTATTTTCACAATTCTGCTACGGACGATAAAGGCATTCATACTAACCAACTTTCCATCTTCCATTTTGTTTTCTGATAATTGTAACTCCCGGAAACGTGGGCACCATCGACACATCTTTTTTTGGAAGGGCCTACTTTGGATCCCGAAAACTTTTTGAGCAGCCCTCGCATTCACAAATTTTTAATTTTGTATTTTTTATAATGAATTGTACAACCAAATACAAAAAACAGAATTACAAAATCTCTACCCGATTTCTTTCCACGAATTTCTAAAAAACAGACCAAAAATAGACCAGAAGAGGGCCTTAAAGTTGTAATTGCTCTACGCTAAGGCAGATGCTTTGCCTAAAGGCTATACGCGCCGGCAACAATAAAGCCTACGCTCGGATAAATAGAGTAGAGAGAACAGATATGAAGTTGTTGTTGCTCTACGTATTAACATAAACAAGGCGCTAGTGTCCCTTTTCGTAAAACGACAACGGTTGCTTAAATCTAATCGTTTTGATTCATTTAGATTTGAAAAAAGTGATTTTACTTTGAATATTATTCACAGAAAATTAAACTTAAAAAAATAAAAATAATTTGTTCTCTAATTACATAAAATCATTGTAAATCCTCATGATAATAAAGAAACTTCTTCGCGATGATATTTAGGGTTAGCTTCTATCCTTATTTTGAAGACACTTACCCTATTTTTAATAAGCCATTCTGATTCTACTTGATTCTTTAATAATTCCTAATAATCCTAGAAACCCAAGATTGACACTGAAAAATGCTGGGGTATCTGAATGATATTTGCAAACTCAGCAGAGATCTAAGAAAAAGAGTTCCATGACTACCAATTTGCTAAAATACTACATTAACTGTGAGCTTGTGGACGTTTTTCCGAAACTAATGAATGAGATTGTGGATGTTCATTCGTCTACTCTCTGGGCTGTCCCTGCCACAACCAGAAACCGTTTTCAGTTCAAGCGATTCAAATTCTTGCGGCTCAGTTTAAATTGTCAATTCTGAGAAATTTGCAAAGTCAGCCAAAACGTTGACAGAGAAGAGAAGCAGAAATAATTTCTACCTAGCTTTTCTTGCTAAATAACATTATTTGTTCTTTTTTGGTTGACATTAAAATGCTTTTAAACGTAACCCTATAAACTCCACCCAATCCAAGAAAGCTACGATTTATTTCCGCTTTGAATAATCTTAATAAGAGGGATCTTCCCTTAAACAATTTCCAAGAATTTCCAAAATAGAATGGAGCCTTAATTTCAAGCAAATAGATTTCATCTGAAAATAAATTCCAATTTAAGTCATATCACGCATACGACGCGTTACACATGCAAAAGCAGCCAAGCAACGCAGCCCAAGCGGAAAATAATCATAAATTAATTTATTTGCAACGACAACGACGAGGCTAAAGCAGAAAATGTCAGAAATTTGCGCATAGGTAAGCGCGTGTAATGGTAAATAAAGGACGAAAGTGCCAAAACAACAAAAAAAAACAACCGGAAAACATATTTAAATATGTGTTGTGGCCCCAGCGTTTGCTTTTATTGCATAAACACACACACACACACAAACACACAGCAGGAATTACATAATCTTATCAAGCAAAATCAAGCATGGCCACAACACAAGCAGCTATTCTGGCGCTCACATAAACAAAGGACATTCATTTCACGCGCCGGGCGGTACGAAAAACCGAATAAAAATAAAGGCACAAAGGGAGGAACTGGCACACTAATACGCATTAAGGGTTAAACACAAGCGTTTTTATGCGTGTGAGTGTGCGAGTGTGTGAGTGTTGTCAGCTTTGTTTAATGGCTGTTGCTTGGTATGAGGAAACTTCAATGAAAGTTTCAGCTCTGAGTACGTGTGTTTGTGTGTGTGGTTGGTTGTATGCGATAATTGCTTTAATGCATACGCATGTGTGCGTTTTAACTTTATGGAGTGTTGGCTGATAATGTCTTAATTACTGCCTAGATAAAATGCCGACTGTTAGCCAAGGTTCTCTCTGTGTGAGTGAGTGTGTTTGTGTGTGCGAATGTGTTGGCACGACAACTATGTTTATTACTTGGCTGGCATGCGGCGCATTTGGACTACTGCTGATGCTTATAAACTTAATTACAAAACACTCGGGCAACAATCAAAAACCAGAGAGCAGACTTCAAGTCCCCAGGCAATTGCCTACTTTAAGGCGCCTGCAATGAACTTACATAAGTGCTGAAAATTGTAGCCCAGACCAGAAGATTAAACTAAGTAATTGCCATTAGCCAGACGGTTAGAAGGCAACAACAAGATTTTACAATAAAAATATTTCACATATATATACAATTTTCTAAATTTATCAGCCAGTTAGATGTCATGTGGGGAATATTCGAGTGAAAAGTTTTTGATGTGAAACATCTTTAATTTCGGTACGGAAGATTTTAGTGGGAGTACATTTTGATTTCAGCGTCACGTGACGCTGCATCGCTGCGCTGACGTCATGCATATTTGGTGTTGTTGTTTTAGAGGAGTGTCCCAGGGGGAGAGGGGTGAAAGTGGATGGAAAGAGGGGAAAGTGATGGAAAGAAAGAGGAACGCAGAGGGAAAGTGGGAGTGACTCAACAGTGACTTGACAGTGACTTGACAGTGACTAAACTGTGACTGAACAATTATTTGACAGTGACTTAACGGTGTCTTAACAGTGACTTGATGGTGACTAAACAGTGGCTTGACAGTGACTAAACACTAAAGCGTAGTATACACTTCCACCAAAGACTTGCCAAAACAAAAAACTCCAAATAAAAAAACTCACAAAAATTTTTGTGCCAAAGCCCTTTGGCAGTCTCTTTGGTGGTAGTCCACACTTCCAACAAAAAGGCCTCAATTAAATACCGATAAAATACTAGATCCGTATTTTCTGTAATGTTATCGATAGCTCCCTGAATAATTAATTTTAATTATTTCAACAGGTATCGCACATTGTCGATACACAAATATGCGTAATCGGATGAAATTTGAATAATTTTCCCATCAATTGCAATTGAGCGCAATTTTCAAAGCAAGCTACAAAACACCGTGAGACTTCAACCTTTAAACTGGGTAATAATTATAATTTTAATCATTACTAAATTGTCATATCTGCTAATCAGGGCCGTGAAGAACGCATGTTAATCATTTGCATTTAATGATTGTGAAACTTATAATTTAAAATCAAACCAAATACAACGCTCTAGGCAATGTGACCATATTACATGCATACATCTTACAATCTGGTCACACTGTCACAAAACAAAAGAATCGTCACTTTTGGTATTTTTGTTTTGGCAGTTCTTTGGTGAAAGTTTATACTACGCTTAACTTGACGTGTCTTGACAGTGACTTGAAAGTGACTAAACAGTGACTTCACTGTGACTAAACAGTGACTTCACAGTGACTTGCCAGTGTCTCAACAGTGACATGAAAGTGAACACTGACTTGACGTGTCTTGACAGTGACTTGAAAGTGACTAAACAGTGACTTCACAGTGACTTGCCAGTGTTTTAACAGTGACTTGAAAGTGAACACTGACTTGACGTGTCTTGATAGTGACTTAAAAGTGACTAAACAGTGACTTCACAGTGACTTGCCAGTGTCTTAACAGTGACTTGACAGTGACTTGAAAGTGACTAAACAGTGACCAAACAATGATTAGCCAGAGTGTCTTCACAGTTATTTCACAGTGACTAAACAGGGAATCGATTCTGACTTAACGGTGACTTGTCAGTGACTTGACTGTGACTTGACCTTGACTTGACAGTGACTAAACAGTGACTTGACAGTGACTTGACAGTGATTTGACAGTGACTTGACAATGACTTGACATTGACTTGACAGTGACTAAACAGTGACTTGACAATGACTTGACTGTGACTTGTCAGTGACTTATCAGAATTGCAGAAAATAAAGAAGAACACAAAAGTCTGTGATCTTGTTGTTGGTATTTCTACTCCCTGTTTCTTCTTTTGAAAGATAATTTATTTTTATTTGCCGTGTTTTTTAAACTTTTACAACCAAAAAAAAATCTAAAATTTTTTTTTTTTTTTTTTTTTTTTTTTTTAAAATTTTTTTTTTTTTTTTTTTTTTTTTATTTTTGCTAATAAAGACATTTGAGTCCAATAGAATATGGCCGAACATAACTTGAATGCTTAACTTATCGAATTCAATTAATTTAAAGATAGGTTGATAGGTTTTAAAAATTAATTTTAAAATATTTTCCACTAAAACAACGCAAAAGTCTGTCAGCTGCAGAAAGCAACAATTAGCAAACCTGCCAACTTCTTCCAATTATGACAATAAAATTTTCGGAGTTTTAATTTTCTTTTCAAAATGAAAATTTTATACGTTTAAGAGAAGTGTAAATTTAACAAGACTATATGGATAAATGAGCAGTTTAATAATATATGATTTAATAGGTTAATTCAATGAAGTATCGAAAAAAGCAATCGATAAATTATATCGGCGAAAATTTCAAACCATGAAATGGAAGACAAGTTGTCAGCGGTGTAACTTTTAACTTTAGGCTTACATTTATTTTGATCTTTAAAAGTTTTAAGATGATTTTATGGTGGCATATTTGAACTCCGGAGGAAGAGGCAGTAATGCCATATGGAACAGCAGTTGCATATCGCGGCAGAAAAGTAGCTTACGCTTCATCAAAAATCAAACAAGGATTGCATCTTTTCTTCCCTCGTAAACGGCCTTAGCCCTGCAATATTCAAAGCAATTAATGCAACAGCGGGCATTTTTGAATTCAAATTTGTGCACTTCACTCGCTTGTAAGCGAAAGGGTTGTCAATACGAAATAATTATTTGGCGGGTCAGCGTGTTTTTTTAATTCTTAACCCGATAAAATTGAATATTAATGGCTTAAAAATATTATTTTAGTTCGGAACTCAGTGCATTCCAAAAACGCTTTCAGCATTTGGTTTAGAAATTTCAAAATTAATTTGTTTACAAAAATTATTCAAACTATTTGCAAGCCCAGAACCCTACCGTGGCAGCCACAACGCAATTACTTGCAGTCAGCTGTTTTTTGCCAGCGACTCCGAAGCTAACTCCGAAAATTGAAATCTCCGACATTTGTGGAACACCGAGATTTGGATTGGTTGTTTTCAAAAACAACTGACCCCTAATTCTTGGAACACATCGGTATGACTTTGAAATTAAGCCATTGAATTTACCATCATGTTTCACATCAAAGTCTCGTGAGTGTTCACGACACTCACATCTTTTTTGTTTATTAAATGGAATCAAATCATGATATAAACAAAAACTTTAGCTTAGTGAACTTGACAACTTATTCTGATGGAGGGGGCTCAACTCAAAAACTAGGGATGTCGAAATATCTATATCGAATACTTGTTGAATAAATTTTCAGTGTGTATTTTTAAGTTTAGGCCACAAAAATGGGGGGTTCTGAAGGCATTCTCTTGCGATATTCTAGTATTACTGATGCCACTAATATCCAACAGAATGCCCTCAAGAAACCTTGTTTTTGTCCAAAAACAATAAAAGTATTCATAAAAATATCGTCAAAATGTATTCAATATCAATATTTCGACAACCCTACCAAAATTAAAACATCACCCTTTGTCAAAATACCACCAGAATGTTCAACGGTCACACTGCGCTGAACTGCTTGCATTTGAACCGACTTTAACTGATTTTACCCAATTTGTTTCTTTTGAAATGTTCAGCAAACCAAATTTTATATACTTTTTCTTATTTCCCAGGATGTTCAACATTCACCATGGAACTGCACTTTACCGACTTTCACTCATTTATCCAACACTGTTTTCTGTATATTTCAGCGAGTAAACCCTGTTTACCTGATCAGTTTGCTTGCAAAACTGGCGAGGCACGTTGTATACCACTTGCCTGGATGTGCGATCAGAACAAAGATTGCAGTGATGGCAGCGATGAAGCCATATGTAGTAAGCCATAAAATCACAATCTTTACTTCTGTCTACTATTAACTTATTGTGGTGCAGTGGTTTTTCCGTTTGCCCATTTTATGTTTATGTTTTATGTGTCCCATATCCTCCCTCAGCTGCCTAAGTATGCCACACATTTCACTCCCAGAAAATTGTGTAATGCCATACTTATGTATTCTTACCTACCCCAAAGCAATAAAGCACAAATATTTACGCACAAGTAGAAACACTTTAGTTTGCAATGCTTTCGTAACATTTCTTAGTTGTTGAAGTAAATCTCGATGCGTTTATCCCCTGCTGTTTGTGTACTGGCAATTTCTGTAATGGTGTTGGTTTTTTTTCTTCTTCTGGCTTATGGAGTATATTTTTTGCTTTAAGCTTACATTTTACATTACACAATCACAAGTAAATCCTCCAGCATGCTTATGACACTTTCATCTCAAGTGTGTTGCCTAATCACAATGATTTTGTTTGTTTTGGAAACGCAGATGTCACTTGCCGTTCTGATGAGTTCACGTGCGGCAACGGTCGGTGCATTCAAAAGCGTTGGAGATGTGATGACGATGACGATTGTGGCGATGGGTCCGATGAGCGTGAGTGCGCTCCTAAGCCGGAGTGTCCCAAAGAATCCTTCACTTGCGGTGATGGTAATTGCATTTCGAAGCGTTGGGTTTGCGATGACGATTATGACTGCAACGATCACAGTGATGAGAAAGTAAGTATGCGGAATTAGTTGGTAAAATGAACTAGTTGTATAACTAATTTAAGATTAGTACACAATTCAAATAGGGAAAACACATGCTCAAAGATTTATCGTATTAAGAAGAAATAAAGGTGGATCGTTTTGTGCTAGCTTGAATGCTAAATAATTGATAAATTAAACAGAACCAAAATAAATTGTACCCTGCATATTTCGTTCTATAACTGCAACAATGCTCTTTTCACTTTTGCCACATTTTCTTAGTTTAATCAAAACAATAGCTCAAGGCAACGAACTATTCAACTACTATTTTGTTAAGCAACCCTCGCATAAATGTGTTTTTATAACTTAGCTAAGGGAAGCATAAATTATGCAGAACGCGAACATTATTCAACACTGGCAAACAGCAACAAAAATGACGAAGATGAGGACGACGACAACGACGTTGCCGGCAACTGCTTCCCATAAACATGCATGTGTATGATGCATTGCTTTTTGTTGTCCGTCTATGCAACAGAAGGGGGAATGCCTGAAATTGTACAGAAAAATTTTCTAAGCAAAGTTGGAATAACCCTTTTGATCAAGAGTATGCAAAATATTTGCTGCAGGGAGACCAAAAAAAAAAGCGAGCAAGGGAGGAAGTTAAAAAATCCTAAAAATATTTTCCGAATGAATTATAAAAGTAAGTCAAAAGTTGCATTCCTGTTGTAAGGAATCGAAAGGAATTTTTTTTTTACAACTACGCAATAAACTCACAAAATTCAAATTTTTGTTGTAATAAATAATTAAAACAAATTAAATTCTACTTCCACACGAACTTGTAGAAAATGTAATTGATTCTTTTTCTCGCAGCAATCAAAACAACTTAGTTTATCTGCGTAAACATGCTTATTATAATAAAATAATTATATTAATTAATTATATATAATATATTTTTTTAAACGTACACATTGGGCGTGTTCAGCAGATCCCTGAGCAGGTCCCAGAAAAAAATTATGCTTTAAATGGCTATTGATGAACTATGCAAAGGCCCAGTTTGGTTTAATTATATTTTAGAATTTACTTTAAATATTTACAGCCAATTGAAAAACGTTTCTTTGCAATAAATGCAGAAAGCGCGCTATTATTTTACACAGCGGGACCAATAAATTGTGAAACTAAAGGCATCTAGTAGCAACTCCTCATACTCAGTATTTCTTGATCACGTCAAGTTCGCGTTTATTGGGCACATTTATACTAGCAACACACAGTAAAAACATCTGTTGCTGGTCAAATGAGATGAGAGCTAAAATTTTGGAAAATTCACCAAAGATGAAGGGAGTTACCACAATCTTTATACCATATTCCCGCGACCTCCCATGGAGGTCTAACTTTGAGAACGGAATTATTGGAAAACCCCTCGATAGATTTTTTTAAGATTTTAAATATATAGAAAAACTGACCAATTAAATGAGTCCTTATGAGATGGTAACATGACAGCACCCATTATCGATTCCATAAAGCCCATAAACTGGAGATAAAAATAGACCGAATTGCGTTTTCACTTTTGCCAAAGAAGAAAAATCGTGGATTTAAATGTATAGGATCAAAAAGATCATTCTCGGACTAAGAAAGTCGTTTTGGAATGAAGTATCTTTATTCTACCATAATTCTGACATAAAACATTTCTGATCCAAGTATGACATTTTCTATTGAATTCTCAAAAACTTGACTTGCTAGAGAAATTCCAAAAATCTCCGTGTCCCGCAATGTTCATGTCCCGCAATTTGTTGAACTAAACTTCATATATATAGATACTAGCTGAAACCGCCGCGACATTCTCTGTCTCCAAGATTTTAAGAAGTAGTGTTGTTTCGCGTCCATCCCATCCTTAAAGACCCAACAAAATTTTCCAAGCGTTCAAAATTTCAGGAATTATATGTTAGTTCCTGCCAGTTAAGTGGATGCTGAAAACATACCTAGTGAGTTTTTGGTCTATCGATATTATATGAAGAATGTGCATTTCACAGCATCAGTACTCTTCAATTATAATCCAGTTCAAATTGGCTTTCCCGTTTTTTCCCACCTTCACCCGCTCACCACTTTTCCCCACCCTCCTTTCCATCTTCCACCGCTTCCACCGCTCCCCCTCAATCTAACATATGTAGCAGCTGTCAACTGTGCCAGCGAGCCATTGCATATTTGTAATATGCGATCTCTCTCACGCTCTTAGCAAAACAGCTTAGTCCACACCATTTTCAGAGCAACTACAGCCGTTACGTGCCCCATACAAACTTTTCTTTTGCGTTTTTACCTATTTCGCGGTGAAATTTTCCAAATTTTGTTTCTTAGTGCGCGCCTGCATTACTAAACAAAGGTGTATGCCAAATCTTAGATCTCTAAAATAAGCAGTTTTGACTGTGCGTTGATAATATGTCAGTCAGTCGGGCCTACAGATTTATAAGTATAGATAGATTGCGAATTTTTGTTTTATGATCGATTTGTATAGATTTGTGATCTATTTATACTTTGTACCGAAGGTACATAGAGTATATTAAGTTTGTGCAAAAGTATTTAACAGAAGAGTCGATATAGCCATGTCCGTCTGTCCGACCGTCCGGATGAAGAAACATATCTAAGAGATGGTAAGAGATAGAGGTTTGACATGTAAGGCAAATGCTTCTTATACTTGCAGGCAAATCAAGTTATTTTAAATTTTTGACACGCCCTCGCAATTTAGAAAAAAGTCATATGTCCCACAGTTTTGTAGATAGATGATGCGTACCTTCTAGAGATTGTTAGTCATAAGCAATTTGATTCGAATTCGGAAAATTCAGAATGATAAAGATCTCGATTCATTCACCGCATTGCATTCATCAAAGAGAGAGAGAGAGCGAGATAGAAAAACTTAGAGATAAGCACAGCGGCAGCGCTGCATTCAGCTTCTACACCGGGTACAGAGATTGTTATAGTCGGACTTGACCGACTTTCTCACTTGTTATTTATTACATTGAGAATTCAGCAATGAGACAGATTGTCCCATTTTTACACCAGTATAACTAAAAAACTGAAATCTTGAAGGTTCTAATATATTTCGAACTAAATGTTTATTGTATAAAAATAATTTTTAGGCTGGAATGACACTTCAAAATGGTTACAGACAATTATTGTAGAAATTTTTAATTAATAAAAACCCAAAACTAGAAAATCTAGTATTTTTCATATTTTTTATTAAAATAATAAAAGAAATCTGTTTCGAGGTTCGAACTAAATCTTTACAAAATAGTTTTAGAAAGTTTTTGAGAGATGGCGTCACTAGTAAAAAACTTTTTGAATTAGTCTTTCTTTTTCATTATGTGTCGATTCGCTGAAGTGTAAACAACATAGTTTTTGTGGGCCTCGATTATGTCCTCTTTTGTGCCAACATAACACTTAACATAACACTCCAAGTCCGAAAAATCATAAAGGTCGTCGACGCCAAAATCGACGCCAAACATTCACGTGGGCAAGTTCGGGCTCCGTATTTGGTAGGTCCACTACCTAAACGACTTGACAGCAAAAACCGGCACACATAAGAACAGTGCTTGGTTACTGTGTTAGAAGCGAGGAGGAAATCTCTCTCACTAACATTAGCAAAGCCAAGATTGGGAAACACCACACAGTCACAAAGGTACTGGCAGCTAGCACGTTTAGGAATTCCCAAACGATTATGGCAGCTCCGGCATGGAGTAAGAGTCGTTGGGGCCAGTACATTAGGCGAAGGTCACTGAAGATTTGGTAGAGGTACCAATGAAAATGACCACCTAGCCTTAGCCTCCTTTGTGGTGTGTTGTGTTCCTGCTTTTTAAAGTTATGTGCAAACATATCGAAACCTAGTGCCAGCGTACTGTTGATGGTTTGATTATCATAAAGTTCGTTAAAGCACACTCATGTGTTGAATCTGTTCTTAAAATTCTCTTCTGGTTCCAACACTTTGGTTATGGAACGAGGGTAGATTTCTGACTTACAGTATAAACAGATTGGTCTTTGGATAATTAATTTTCTCTGGATTTTGATATTAAACAGAGACTTAGTTTCAAGTACAAATTGGGAAAGCTTCGAATTTTATGGGCTTAAGCCAAGAACAATTTGTACTTAATTATTGAAGTATTATTTTGCTTTAAAAATGTTTTGGGGTTGACTTTAGAATTTATTCGACTTCGATTAAGAACATTTTGCACTTATTTTGAGAGTATTGAAACTGTTTGCACTTGATTCAAGTACAAAGTTGTGGGTTTGTTTTTCCTGATGTAGAGCTGCTACAAATGGGTGAAACCATTATAGGGCAACTCTACCGAACTCAAGTGATGCGTTTGAGCTGAGCATTGAAAAAAATTACCAGAGTTCGAACGATGGCACGACAGGTTATTTTAAAACATTACAACGCTCTGCCACATTTTGCGCATCCGGTCAAAACATGCCTTGAAACCACGCTCTTCTGAAGAACCCAAAAATTCTACCGATTCTTGAAAAGACGCATTGTTTTTTCGAGACAGGATAAGGTGGAAAAGTAGTGGACATGAAGTCTGGAAGAGTAAAGACTTTCTTTTTAATATGAGGCTAAATGTGGTCCACCTCCCACAAAATTATTTTAAGATTTAAAAATTCACAAATAAAAATTAAATATATTTATTAAAAAATTTAAGGAATGACAGCGATTAGATTAAAATCTTTTTGTTCTTCATAACTTAACATAATTTTGTCCATTTTTAATTAATTTACCCATGTAAGAATCTTTACTTATAGAACAAAAAGATAAAAATCCGATTCCAATTAATTATATTCTTTTCCCTTTCTTTCTTTCCAGGACTGTCCTTCAACCACTGCCACCAACAAGGTGTGTCAGCCGCATGAGTTTCAGTGTAAGGATCATATCACCTGCCTGCATCAATCATGGGTTTGTGATGGTGAATCTGATTGTCCCGATGGCGATGATGAACTGGAGTCTAAGTGCCCGAATGTCACCTGTCGTCCAGATCAATTTCAATGTGGCGATCATAGTTGCATAGCCGGACACTTGACTTGTAACGGGAATAAAGACTGTGCCGATGGCAGTGATGAGAAGGATTGTCGTGTAAAGGCTCCACCCAAGAGTTGTAATGCCACCAGTCAGTTTGACTGTGGTGGAGGTCAATGCATTGCCTTGAGTAAGGTGTGCGATAAGCGTAAGGATTGTCCCGATGGGGAGGATGAACCGGCCGGCAAGTGTGACGTAAATGAATGTGCCTCCAAGAATGGCGGCTGTATGCATCAGTGTGTGGACTTGGTTGTGGGTCATCGTTGTGAGTGTAATAAGGGTTATAAACTATCTGGAGATAAACACACTTGCATCGACATCAATGAATGTGAGAATCCGGGAGTTTGTTCACAGATCTGCGTCAACGAAATAGGCGGCTTCAAGTGCGAGTGCGAGGCGGGTTACATGCGAGATCCAAGGAATCACACGCGCTGCAAGGCCAGCGAGGGTCATGCCTCGCTGCTGCTGGCCCGCCGTCATGATGTACGTAAAATTGCCCTGGATCACATGGAAATGACCTCCATAGTTAATAATACCAAATCGGCCACCGCTTTGGACTTTGTCTTTCGCACGGGCATGATCTTCTGGAGTGATGTGATCACAGAGAGTATTTACAAGGCACCCATTGATGAGGGGCAGGAGAAGACGGTGGTGCTAAAGCAGTCGTCGGTTACCTCAGATGGTCTGGCGGTGGACTGGATCTACAATCATGTGTACTACACGGATACACACAAGTGCACCATTGAGTTGACCAATTTCGATGGGAATATGGGCAAGGTTTTGATAGCAGATGCCCTGGATATACCACGCTCCATAGCCTTGGATCCCATTGAGGGCTGGATGTACTGGTCGGACTGGGGGGCCTCACCGCGTATTGAGCGTGCTGGTATGGATGGTTCGCAACGCAGCACCATAATCAACTATGATATCAAGTGGCCCAATGGCATTACTTTGGATCTGGTGCGCAAGCGCATCTACTGGGTGGATGGTAAACTAAACTCCATCTCAAGTGCCAACTATGATGGCTCACAGCGCAGTCTGATTTTGCAATCCACGGAGTATCTGAGGCATCCGTTCTCGATTACTACCTTTGAGGATTACATCTACTGGACCGACTGGGATAAGCAGACCGTGTTCAAGGCCAATAAATTCACGGGTGAGGGTGTGCAACCCATTACCGCAGTGCACATGGTAAGACCCTGCGTAATGTTTAAAGTGACAAGATCTGTTACCAAACTTGCTCTTTTAGCTCCAGCATCCTATGACCATACATGTCTATCATCCCTACCGCCAACCCGATGGCATCAATCATTGTCAGACCGTCAACGGTCATTGTTCTCATCTGTGCCTGCCCGCTCCGCGTATCAATGAGAGAAGTCCACGCATCTCCTGCGCCTGTCCTACCGGTCTTAAGTTGATGGCCGATGGGCTTATGTGTGTGGAGGATCGTAAGTAGCTTTTAAAGTGCATTTTATATTTTCATACGTGTGAGTTGCTGTTGCAATTGTTCGGCCTGCCTGACTGCGTTTTGTGGTCACCTCTAGGCACTTGCACGCACAGGCGTATTCCGCATCCTTGTTGCGGTTGCGGCTGCCGTTTAAGGCTATTAAGTGCCAGTGCAGCATTTACATACGTCCTTTGATGTCGTTTTCATTTCATTTAATTTAATTTTTGGTTTATTTGATTATTTATATATTTTTATTTGCATTTCACCCTTTCCCATCCCTTCGTGCGTATAGCAAATGTTGATTCTACAACGGGAAGCAGTAGGGGCAAAATATCAACGTCGACTTCTACAACAAAACTACCTCAAAATTTGCCTACTGATGCGCCGGGTATGACATTTTTATACATTTTTTTTGGTTTTGGGTTTATTGGTGAAGGGTATTTGTGTGTGTCTAAAACTATGTTTACAACTTATTCAAAAATTATTTAAAAGTTAGGTGAAAAGGGTTGACATAATTTAAACACAATTTTGAAAAAAAATTTAAAATGGAATCAGCATAAAGGTAAGCTAATGTCATTTTAATGCAAATGAACGCTGGAAGTGAACTTTAACTCAAGTCCCGTGCCGGACAAATGGATAAAACAGGAAGAAGTAATTGTGTTGGCGTGCGTTAAAGACTTCAGCAAGTAATTAATTGCTTCTGTACTCACCGATTCAAACCTTTATAAGATCGACTTGCGTCTGTGTGAAAAATACGAGACCCTTCGGCCACCGGCGTTTTGCGGGCTGGCCGGCCCTGATCAAACCTCTCTCTCTCTCTCTCTCTCTCTCTATCTCTGACTGATACCTTATCTCATCTCATCTTTTTTTTTTGGATCAGCTCCCAAGAACAATCGTTTTTTGCTTCACATGCGTCATCTATAATATCTATAAATCAGTGGAGCCCATGCCCATTCCGCAAGCCACGCATTTGTTGTGTAATGCAAAGAAAAAGCTAGTGCCCATGATACTACTAATACGGTATGACAATCTATGAGTAGCGCACTGCTCGGTCCACAAAATTTCAGTGCGTAGTTGATATTTGATCCGGAAGGTTGTGCGAACGCACGCATTTATTGTTTTAATACCCTTGCAAAGGGTATATTTCCGGCCCTATAAACTATATATATTCTTGATCAGGCTGACGACCTGAGTCGATTGAGCTTTGTCCGTCCGTCTGTCTGTCTGTTTCTACGCCAACTAGTCTCTCAGTTTTAAAGCTATCGAGCTAAAACTTTGCACAGAGTCTTCTTTTTACCGCACACTGATAATATGTCGGAACCAACCGGATCGGATGACTATATCTTATAGCTGCCATAAGGTTTGTTATCGGTCGAAAAGTGGGTTTTAATGAGAAAAACTTTTTTGTTTTTAAAGTTAACGTGTCTCACTTCAGCGATTATTATTATACGCTTTTATATAGATTTGGAAGTTTTGGTCAAAATCGGATGAGTATATCTTACAGCTGTCATAGGAACCATCGGTCAAAAAGTGGGTTTAGTTTAGAAAAATTGTTTGTTTTAATGCTGGCGTTCTTAAACTCTGATGTATTTAAACATTTGCAAGGGTATAAAAACTTCGGCAAAGACGAAGTTAGCTTGGCCTTCTCGTTTTAATCATGTTTTGTGACAGTTTAAAGACATTTGTTGAACTTATATCACACCGTTTTTGGAAATGCGACTTAAAAATGTTTACTCGATCTTTTCCTTTTGAACTGATCATAATCGGTTTCTCGTTTAAGTGACCAGCAGTAATTCGTCATCATGTTGATTTTATCTTTGCCATCAGAGCGCTTTTCGATAGTGGCGATTTCTTGGTGAAAACTTTTTCCTTATTCGTCGCTGAACTGGCCTAGATTATCTGGGAAGAAATCCAAGTGGGAATGCAAAAAATGGGTTTTTATGGACATGTTGCAGCCCACTTCATTGTACGCACATAAAAAACTGCTTACAAATGTAGCATAGTCGGCGCTCCTGTTGGTTGGTGCAACAACACTTGCAAATATATTCTGGTTCGTACCAGCTACTACTTTTGTAAGAACGATCGAAGATAGCATTGTATGTTTTCACTACTGAAATATTATTTCGAAAATTACACCTTCGACTAATGTCCGTAAATAAACCACAGACATAGCAAAACTTATTTCGCTTATTACACAATTTAAATTTAAATTTCACACGATCTTAATCACCAAATAATGAACGTTTCAATGCCAATATGTTATGATTATTTGTTTAAGTTGTTCTGCCTTTGCTTTCAATAACGGTAATACCGTTACGGTATCATACAAGAAGCTCAATTCAATAACTGTATCATACGAAAAGCTCAATTCTCTCATTCCAATGCCAAATTGAACTAATCGGAATATCATGAAGCTAAAATATCGGCATTTTTATTAAAAAAAATGAATAACTCAATCAAAAACTATTAAACTAAATTGCAAAATACGCAAAATTAAATGTTTTTTGAAACTGCATACCAAAATTAAACAGTTTTATACAAGTTTGACTTATTAATTTTCATTCAAAGTAAGGCGAAGTCGCAAAAATCTAAAAAAATCATTATATTTTTACATGTAGCTATCTTAGTTTTTATCCGAGATTGCAATGTAATACACCGTTGGAAAGGTGCTACTTTTCCTTCCAACGACGTATTACATACTATTGTACGATGCATAGTTTAAGACATATGATTTTTTAACTCCATCAACCTCGCAAATCCGGGTTTTTAACCGTTATTCCAAATTTTGACGTGCACGAAAAATTTGTGGTATGCCACAATGTTACATTTAACTATATCTACAACCTACACTATGTCGCATCCCAGAAGTTTTTTGACTGTCACACCGTGTAATCAGTCTCTTTTTTTTTATTTTTGTTTTTGCTTAAACTATGTTTTGTGCATTTTAATTGGGCTTTGTCGCTCTGATAAGCTCATTCTGGACACCCCTGCTATAAATTTTTGGTAAAACCGAGACCTCGTAAATAGCTGTCAATTTATGTTCTCAATGTGAACAGCATACAGCAAACAGAACAACGTGAAGTAGAACCGACTTCTCATCTTTCAAAATAGATTTACGAATACTAAAATTTTTTCTGAATTTCAAAAAAACTGAAAAACAGAAAAATAATATTTATCAGAATAAACAGAATGGCTTTTTCTAAAATAGTTTTCCCCAAACTAGGCCAAAAATGAGCTTTGTTCTTAGCGTATAAACTTCCTTTGACTATGTGAATTTCTTGTTGGGTTTTTGACTATTGAAGCGTGGCCTTAAAAGAAAAATATATTGATTTCATAGAAAATATCTTTCTGAGAAAAGTTTTTTATGACATGTTTTCGAAATACTTAGGGTCTTCACGACCCCCAGTTGAGTACAGAACTGTTGAGTTGATGATTTTTTTGTCAATTTTTTTTAAGCAGCCCCTTACTAACAGTATTTTTCTGCAATTTTAAAGAGAACTTCAAGTGTTGGTAAACACTTCAAAAAGTTCCACCAATTGTGTGCAAAAAAATTGAAATTCTGATAGAAAACGAGAAAGGCAAAGCTAACTTCGTCAGTACCGAAGTTTTGATACACTTGAAATAGCTTGTCTCAACGGTTAGCGACTTCGACCAAACTTCGCAGATCAGCTTAAAAACATTACATATTACCCATGACCGTGTTTGAGAGCGATAATATTGAGAACAAACCAGTTTTTCTCACTAAAACTCATTTTCCGAACGAACATTTGTATGGCAGCTACAAGAAGTAGTTATCCGATCCGGTCGGTTCCGACATATTAGCAGCGTGCAGTAAAAAGAAGACTCTGTGCAAAGTTTCAGCTCGATAGCTCCAAAACTGAGGGACTAGTTCGCGTAGAAACAGACAGACGGACAGACGGACGGACGGACAGACGGACAGACGGACGGACAAAGCTTAATCGACTCAGCTCGTCATGCTGATCAAGAATATATATACTTTATGTGGTCGGAGATGATTCCTTCTATGCGTTGCACACTTCTGGGCAAAATTATAATACACTTTTCAAGTGTATAAAAATTAGCATGGCACGACAAATGTGGGGAATTAAATAAAAAAACTGAACAGTTTCACACAGTTTTCAGTTGGACTAGTGATTTAAATGCTTCATACAACAGTTTCAAGGTAGCGCAATTGGAAGTGTTTTTCGCATGGTCCAGAATTCATCGTACCACACATTTGAAAAGCTTACAAAATTCAGGGCCACAGTGTCATTTAATACCGTTTTAACAGATGTTCGATTTTCAGCTTAAAAAAATTGAGCTGAAATTGCTGAAATATGAACTTAATCTTAAGTATGAAAAAGATAAACCCCTGTTGAAACATTGAATTATAAATTGCTTGTCGCTTTTCTTCTGGTGTTGGTGGGTCACAGGTGGGACATCATGGTCTTGCTCTCTGTCTTCAACCTCTACACAGAGGGGAAAAACCGAGAACATAGTACTCAAGATGTGCACAAACGTTACCAAAAGCAGTGAATGAACGTTTTTTTCTTATTTGTAGAACAATGTTCTAACTTCAAAAACAATCGAGTTGATATTGTTCCGTTTTTAAGAACTTGATTTGAGTTGATATTGTTTTACAAGCGCTGGATATGCTGCTGCTCCTCCAGCCATATTCCAAAGGATGAGAGACTTTGCTGTTTAACAAAATCCAACGACGCACTTCACCCGTCTTGTTTCATTTAAGTCTTTCGGGAAAAAATAGAAATATTAGTTCATCAATCAATTTTTGTGTCATCTGGAATCAGGCCTTTAAGTGGGAATTAATTTGATAACCTCCTGCCTTTAACGAACATCCTATGGACTGGCGCGCTAGCACATTGAGCTCTTGCATTCTTTATGTTATTCAGATCCTGGGGGTACTTATACTTTTCTGTGTGGTGGATGTCTGTGGCACCTAAAAATTTGAATTCGGTTAAACAGTTGTCTGTGACACACCCGAAAAGGAGTTCTTTTTGCGTGCATACGAATGGAACATGTTCTACATTATCGGTGCTGTCAGAGAACATATTATTTTGAAAAAAAAAATCGACTTACTGTTATGTTTATTTCATAGATTTACAATAAACCATACTTACCAAATTTATTCCGAAGAATCCAATATTTCGGCACAAAATAAATTTTAAGTAAATTAATTAATTAATTTAATTTTATTTATTTTTTTATCCTTTTCAAAATGTTCTGAAGTTGTTTTAAACTCTAACCCAAATTTTTCTATTAATCAAGATGTTTGGATTGCAGATAACTCTTAAGTTCATCCACACAAAACAGATTGACACAGTTTCATGGATATGATTTAAATATGATTTGCACCTCAAATGCATTACACTCACTCTTAACTTTTACGCCAATTTCTCACACACACACACACACGCCCACTCATAAGCACATTCACATCGCACACACCATCGCCGTCATCATCATAAATCAACATCAATGATATCGACGTAATCACTCAAAATGCACACACACACACACACTCATACTTATACACACAAATGTCGGGCGGGTTCAACGTAAAACATAAATATCGGGTCGCAGCACAAAAACCACCAAAAGGAAGCATTGGTGACATGTTTAATGGCAACAATGGCAACGAGATGCTGTCTCCTATCCCTCAGCTTAAGCGTGTGCCCCATGATACTTACCCATACCCAAGCGAGTTTCTGCATGCAATTTGCGAACTGTGCTCTGCTATGTCAGCGCGTTGCTGATGCGGATGCGGATAGGAATGATGAACGGCTGACAACCGCAGAGGCGGCAGCCATGACAAGCGGCAGAGTCGTCAACAAATCGCCATGAAATTAAATTGTACTACCACAGCAGAGAAGTGTGCGATAAGGAGCCTAGCAAATAGTTTAACCAGAAATTCATCATCCACATGAACATGCTCATTCAAATTGGCCCTGTCAACACCTACTACATGCTCTGTTGGCACGCCAAAAGCGATATATGTATTACGTGTTTGTGTGGGTTGGTTAGGACGGTTCAAACTTGTTAAGCGCAAAATGGGAGGCTAAGTGTGGGAAAGCTTTGCGCCCCAATAAGTTAAAATGCAATTATAATTTAGAAAAATACCATTTTATACTATAACAAGGTTGCAGTACTCCAAAACTCTTGATTTGGCTTATATTACAACATGGCTTCAAAACTCTAAAACTCTTGAAAAGGTTTGGTTTTTGAGGTGGGAACCCATCGTAATGACTGAGGTTTGATTAGCTGACAGATGCTTAAGCCTGTCGAAGCTAAAGTTCTGGGTCAAGTCATGGTTACTAGTTTACCATCGATTTTCGTTAGATTTGAGCGAATCGATTAAAACCTAGACGTGATCGCCTTAAATTTTTGACGTGTAGAACAAATTATTTTCTGAATGCACATATAAAAAAACAAAAGATCTGGCAACACCAACGCATTTCATGAATTGACGGCAAATTCATAGTCCACATTCAGGTTTCAGTCGAATTCACATAATGGTATTTAAACACATCATGAAATGATTTTGCAATATAAGCAAAGCATAAAGGTACTAATTGATCGATAGAATATAATTGAAATGAGAACCAACGTTTTTGAATCAACTACCTTATATAGTTACAGTCAACCAAAAATTATTTCGAAATTTCGTTTTTAATTAAAAAAAAAATGTCTTGGAAAAAAATCAAATTAGAATTAAAATAAAGGGTGATTTTTTAAGAGCTATAGGAAAGTTTTTAAAAAAACACATAAAATTCAGAAAAATGCATAAAATCTTTATTTGAATCGATAGTACGGTCCATATAATTTTATGTTTGAAGATTATTTCATGCAAATGTTGACCGTGACTGCGCCTCAAATGGTCCATCCGCTTAGTCCAATTTTGGCATACTCTTTAAAACATTTCGCCTGGTATCTCACCAATAAATGCTTTAATGTTGTCTTTCAATGCATCAATTGAAGCGAGCTTGTCTGTATAGACATGAGCTTTAGCATAGCCTCACAAAAAATGGTCTAAAGTCGTTAAATCGCACGATCTAGGCGGCCAATTGACTGGTCCCGAATGTGAAATAAAATGTTCACCGAACTCGCCTCTCAATAAGTCCATTGTTGCGCGTACAGTGTGGCATGTGGCACCGTATTGTTGAAACCACATGTCATGCAAGTCAAGCTCTTGCATTTTGGGCAAAAAAAGTTGGATATCATCTCACGGTAGCGCTCACCATTCACAGTTACGTTACGATTCGCATCATCTTTGAAGAAGTACGGTCCAATGATGCCACCAGCCCATAAACCGCACCAAACTGTGACTTTTTCTGGATGCATTGGTAGCTCTTGCAATGCTTCTGGCTGATATTCACTCCAAAATCGACAATTCTGCTTATTTACGTACCCATTGAGCCAAAAATGAGATTCGTCGCTGAACACAATTTTTCGGTAAAAACTTTCCAAGAGCCCATTCACCAAAAATTCTACTTTGCGGAAGGTCGTTCGGCTTCAATGCTTACACCAGCTGATTTTTGAAAGGCTTCACACCTAAATCCTTCCGCAAAATTTTCCACGTTGTTGAGTAACAGCAGGCCCAATTGCTGCGAACGGCGACGAATCGATAATTAATGGTCATCATTAACACTGGCCGATACAGCTGCGATATTTTCTTCAGTTCGCACTCTACGTAAGCGTGTTGGTGGTTTAATGTCCAACAATGTAAATTTGGTGCGAAATTTAGTCACAATAGCCCGAATAGCCGCTTCAGTGGGTCGATTAAGCTGACCATAAAATGGAAGAAGCGCGCGATGAACTTTCTTAACAGAGCACGACTTTTGATAATAAAATTCAATAATTTGCAAGCGTTGTTCGTTTGTAAGATGATTCATGGTTAAATTATAGACCAAACTGAAGATGTTTGACAGTGAAACAAAACACGAAACGTGCGTGAACTGTTTAAACCAGTGTTGCCAAAAAGATAATAGCTAAAAAATCACCCTTTACAAGTTCCAAAAAGTATGCAACGGAAAATGGGGTTTATTCTAAAAAGAATTCGTTGAGCTTCAGGAATACCTATTGGCTATGCGTTTTAACATCACTTTTTTCAACTTATTGATTCAATTTAAAAACAATTTGGGAATAGCTCTAGAATTTTATGGACTTAAACTAAGAACATTTATGTACTTTCTTTTATTGCTTCAAAAATGTACAGGGTTGGACCTCAGAATTTATTAGACTTCAGAGTTTGAGTTAGAGTTTGACTTAAGACTATTTCAACCTTTCAGTCTTATTAACAAGATTTTCAAATAGTTTGAAATGAACTTGATTGAAATAAAGGTTCCTTCAAAGAATGAGTCAATTTTTTTCAGAACTTTGAAACAATCCCAATTTATTAACCTGTTGAAAGAATTTCATTATCACTTTAAAATCTAATCCAAAGTCGTCTTATTAAGACTTCGAGAAGGAAATAAAGCCAAGTTCTTAAATGGCTGAGTTCCATTTTTAAGTCCAGGCACTGTAACTCAAATGAATGAGGTCCATTTGGTTATTGATTAACGTTTTTAGGATGGATGCTACTTTCTCAAAAAGAAAACATAAAGTTTTTTTCCATGTATTGTATGAACGATGTTAGAATCTATGAATCAAGCTACGAACCAAACTTAATCAATAGGTTAGCTGAGATGGCGCAGTACTCTTAGGCCAAGATAGGTTCATTGTAAAATGTAAAATTAGCCATAAGGGGCAATGCCAAGCTTCTCTCTCAAGATAGACCCATTACGATACCATATTATTACCTATTAAGAGGTTCATCCCGACTGAACCATTGTGATGACGTTAAGAATTTTAGTAGAGACGGAATCTCTATAACGGAGACTTCCGAGAGGTTGAGTAGATATGGGTGACCAAAAGTTTTGAGTGCCCTTCTACTAAGAGCTGGGCAATGGCAAAGAAGATTTAGTAATGTCTCCTCCTCTTCTTCACATTGGCAGCTTCTGCAGAAGTCGTTGTGAGCTACGCCCAAGCGTGCTGCATGTCTACCGATGAGGCAGTGATCCGTTAAGGCCCCAACCAGAATTGAGATGTTTTCTCTACTTTGGCGCAGAAGACTGTTGGTTCGTTTTAGGCTGAACGTGGGCCACGTGAGTCTAGCAACGCCGCAAAACCGGAAGCTTGTTCCATCGTTTTGTAGCCAGTCGCCACGTTTCATTCCTTGTAAATAATTTATATGAGGCTAAGGGCATCCCTATCAAGCTCTTATCTGGGAGGTCGATAAGAAAAGGAAAAAGTCCGAGAACCTAACCTTGGACTTTCCAAAGGCTTGGAACTCCCGGAAAGAACTTTCTGCAGAATTTCAGAGGAATTAAGAACTGTGTCTAACAATCAAGCATTCTCTTACTTTACGTACTATAGACACCGTTTGTATTTGATTCAAGTTTAAAGTTCTTGGTCTTTTGCTGAGCTTAGAATCCCACTTGGATTTTTATTTGTTTATGACTTTTTAACTACTGATTTTCTCGGGTTTTCGGACTTTTATTTACTATTTAACCACTATTTACGTGGGTTTCCGTTTACATACGGTTTTTTATTTACATTGTCAATGCATGTTAGTCCAGTCTCTTTAATTTACAGCTTATGTCTTCTTTGGTCTCAGTCTGCTCTCGGTCTCGGTCAAGTCATTCATTCCTATTCACAGTGTGACCATCGTCTCCGTCTAAAATTACCTTAAAGCTAAAATTCTTATCAACATATTTGTACATTAGGTTGGACCCCCTGAGTATGAAATTTTTAAGGTTATGCTCTCACCCCCCTATGTGATACTTTTTGATGTACAAAAATAAGCGTACAAAAAAAAAAGTAAAAAAATTCAGTTTTGACGGACGCGAATAGTCTCTCATGTTTTTGTATATAACTCATACGCAGTGTTGCCTATTATCATATAATTATTTCTACTATTCGAATGAAAATAATCAAAAACCACTCCTACGCAAGGTATACTAAACAAGGCCTACTCACTCTCTCACTCTCTTGACAACTTGTTAAATTTCAGTCAGTAAGCAACTGTTGTAAGCATCTCCGCGGACGAATTTTTTGTGTTTTACTTAGTAGCTTATTAGGCTTTGTATTGAAATATTTTACTCTCTCTCTCTCTCGCTCTCTTTGACACAAATATACCCTCTAGTACGGGCGACCGACGCTATATCAACGTTCCGTCGACGATATTGTGACTGTCGTTCACGCACGCTTATTTCCCTCACAATGGGCTCGACTGACGTATTTTGCAAGGGGATGTCCGCTCAATACGTTAACGACTCTCCAGGCACGCTAGGTCGACGCAATGCCATGCAGAAGCTACGAAAACAACGCTCGTTTGCCTCAATTACATGCATCGTGCGACTTTATCGACACTCGTTCGACCCAATGCCATGCAGAGAAGCAAAATAAGCGACGCTCGTTCGACCCAATGCCATGCAAGGGGTGAAATAAGCGACGCTCTTTCGACCCAAGAGTATGGAGCGACATAAGCGATGCTCTTCCGACCCAATGCCATGCATGGGGTGATGTAAGCGACGCTCTTTCAACCCAAGAGAGATGCTTCTCTCTTGACGGCAAAAAAAATATAATATTTCACATTACGTACTCCCAAAAATTTTATTAAAAGATTAATTTTATATTAAATCTATTCATTAAAGAACGGCTGACGTTTTGGATCTTCTCCTCACAAGTAATGTCCGCAAATCTAAGTCCACGTCATCTTGCATTTCATGCGGACGCTCGTCGGCAAAACCAACCCGAGCCCAGCACTGCACCTGGGGCCGTTTGTTTCAAAGCACAATAACTACAGACGATCCGTCAGATTAATATACCTTTTTTCAAATCCTTTCCTATTCCTTGCACACGCTCTCTCATAGAAAAAAACGCCTCTCTCTCTCCTACAATTTAGACAGGCGTCACGACTCACCAACGTACAAAGAGCAACGCTGGGTTGACGAATATAGACCGACTGACCCCAGCCGGAGGGTAGAGTTGTGAGAGAGCGAGTGAGCCTACCTTGTTTAGTATACATTGCTCCTACGTATGTGTTATTTCAAAATATGACAGCAATTGAAGTGAACAAATAATGTCGTTGTACAAATTTGTTTTTCAAAACTTAACGCCTCTGTCCCGCCCATTTAAAATTATAACAGAATTTTTTTTATTCTAATAATTATTAATTTTAAACCAAATATCAGCTTTGGGAATGCCGAGACCTGTTTTTTCCATTTTGCTTTTTTTGGGGTCCGATCTATTGTACATATTATACATTACCTGGCTTTCTAATTATTTTTAATACTTGTGTTACTTTGATCAATTGAAATGCAAGCTGCCTTATCAAGAAAAGCGTCTTATTACAAAAAAAAAGGAAAGTTAAACAAGATACTTTCTGCCTACGCACAACAAAACACTCGCTGTCTATTTTTGGACAACATAAGTTCAGTAAATATGGCGAACAAAGATTGCCTTTTTTTTCTTTTTAATGCAAACTTTCAAGGTATCTAAGAGTCTTTACAAAAGCTCATTGAAGCACTCTGCATACATTACAAATTACACAAAAATTCCTTAATCTACTTTTCCCATTCTGAAGCCCACTTTAATATACAAATATGCCAGGTTAATAGCGTTACCATGCCGCTACCCAATCAGGTTACATGAAACAGCTTAGCTATTTTCCCCACACCCACACAATTGGTCCTAATTGCATCAATTTAAAAAGGTAGAAATGTAGGAGAAAAAAAGACTGAAGCTAAGCGGCTCAACAATTGCAAGTACATAAATAGCTTCGGCTTCTGCAAAGTTTATATGCTCTGGCAGTTGCTGAATTGTATGTGATTTAATACAAGTTGTATTACAAAATTTAATTTTCCTCTACTAAGTTTGAGCTTTTACAATTAAATTGGTTTAAAATAGTTTAAAACTAGCCTAGGGATTGTTGTTGTTTGACATTGTTTGTGGATCCCTGCTTAACCCACATCAGACCAACATTATAATACACTTTCCAAGCGTATTAACATGCCAATGATGACCATCACCCTTGTCCTTGCTATAGTTTGCCCAAGAGCGCGCACGCGCCACTAAATAACTATAAACTAGTTAAGGACTATTTCAATTAGATGGTCCAAGGATGATGACGAAGATGCCATGAACGAAGATGATGATGGGCAACCGCCATAACTGCAATTTCAATTAGCGGTTTGTGCTACTTTTTCTATGACCGGCCTTAGCCACTTGAAATTGCTTAATTAAGCGCAGGCAAAGTTTCGCAAATGCGCCAGACAGACAGACAGACAGACAGCCAGAAAGTCCGGCCATAAACTTTGAGCCGAGTCGAAGTAACGACTGCGTTTTTAATAGCCATCCTCATAAAATGGTTAGGGGACAACAGCTGCTTCTTGCTTCGCGCCAATTTTATGACTTTCATTTGGCCTGCAGTCGCTGGTCGACAAACATTGTTCCCAGCTCGGACTTTACTGCATATTGCCCCCCAGGCAAGCAAAGCTGGCATTTTGTTTATTTGCATGCCACACGATTTTTGGGTTTTTATTGGCCAAAAGTTTTGAACTTTGTTTATCTAATCTGCTCACATCCTACCACTCAACCGGGAAAAAAAACAACGCAAAACAGAAAAAAGGCAACGGTAGCCGTTTTATGCGTTTTTATTTCAAATGGCAGCACGACCAACATTTTGTCGCACTTTTTATGGCACCTTCGTAGGATGGGGAAACACCTGCGTCGTTGTCTGCGTTGGAGCTACGATATACATATAAAACACATGTGCAGGATTATAAAAATAGGCCAAGACTTTGAATGTGTGTGTGTGTGTGTGAGTGTGTTGAGGCAGGAAAATTGCATTTTCTATAGATTAGGGGAGCAACAATAATAAATGACTTTTATAGGCAAACATAAATTATGCGCCAGCATAAGAGGCAGAAACGTATTCTAGGTGAAACAAAAAGTTCCAAAAAACATTTTCAAAACAATTCGGAGTTCGAAGAAAACGTTTGTGGTTTTCTATCTCGGTGAAAACAGAATGATTGGTACAAAAGTACTTGATTTAAGAGCAAAATTCTTATTTTAAATAAGATTTCACAAATCAATAAATACTAGATTTTAAATCGTATCCGATAAGAATGCTAGTCCTAAAGGGCCACTTATAAGTATTGTCCTACGAAATCATTGTGTTTTTGGCAGGGTTTTTTAAATTTGGAATTATTACCACGGTTATTAGTTCTTTCCGACTAACTAATTGTGTGGGGGCTATTCAAATTAAAATAGAGACGGAATCTCAAGTCTCGGATTCTTTCGCGAGGTTGATCTGGTCAGTGGCAAGGAAGGTGCATCAGTGTCTCCTTCGCTTCCTCACTCTTGCAGATTCTACACTGAGAGAAAAATCAAGAATTTTCGTACTTAAATCAAGAATTTTCAGTTTCAAAACTTCAAAAAGCCAAAAAAAAAATTATCATGTTGCTGTTTTTGCAAATCTAGGTGGATTTGCAGCATTTGCTTTGCTCATGTTCAAGGTTAGCCATCTAGATGGATTTCGTTGCCATCTACTCCATCCTCATTGATCTGAAAACCATGTACATGCTTAACCAAATATTGTGTTTTTATACCCGTTACTCGTAGAGTAAAAAGGGTATACTAAAGTCGTGCAAATGTATGTAACAGGCAGAAGGAATCATTTCCGACCATATAAAGTATATATATTCTTGATCAGCATCAACAGCCGAGTCGATTTAGCCTTGTCCGTCTGTCCGTCCGTCCGTCCGTCCGTCCGTCCGTCTGTATGAACACCTAGATCTCAAAAATGGTAAGAGATAGAGGTTTGACATGTATGGGATAAATGCTTCTTTTATCTGCACGCAGATCAAGTTTGTTTCAAATTTTGGCCACGCCCCCTTCCGCCCCCGCAATTTGGATAAATGTTATATCTCCTACAGTTTTAAAGATAGAGGATTCTTACATTCTAGAGATAGTTAGTAATTAGCAAAATGAATTGATTTGCAAAAGAAATGATAAAGATCAGATGAACGGTTCTCAAGTTATAAGCAAAAAAACTGAACCTAGCCCTCCCCGCTACCACCCTAAAAAATGTTGCATACTTTTTGGATTGTCACTCTCAGGAACGCGGGAACACTGTTAAACATGTTTTTTCATGAGTAACGGGTATATCGAAGTCGGTTAGAGCTCTCGTTTTGTATGCGCGCATATGGTCACACTGAAAATTATTTGAAATAAAAAAAAAACTGCTGCTAAAAACAGTTAAGTCTGAATTGATAAAAAGTAAACCCAAAATGAAAAATATTGGATGTGGCTTTTGTAGGCAAGACACCTGCAGACATAGCCGAAGAGACAGATCCGCATTTTAATTCCCCTAGTTCATTGCTAAAGCTAAGTTCACACAGGCAGATAATTTAGCCAAATTTGTATTAAAATAAAGATGATTAAAGATTTTACAGGATTTAAAACAAAAGCTATAGTTTCATACGAAAATAATTTGATCAAATATAGCCGGAAAATTCCACAAATTGGCCTATACGGCCAAATTTTCACAAAAATTTGTCCAAATTGTTTGCCTGTGTGAACTTAGCTTTAGACCTATTGGTTAATCTCCCATAATAGTGTCAAGTCGTTCCAAAAGAAAAACCTTCTCCTCCTTCTCTGTGATATGCATGCTTTATTTTTTAAAATTTGTGCGCAATAAATAGAACAATAGTTCAGCGAGTGGCAAGGCGCTGCCAACTCACTATTAGTGACTTTCCAGCCCTCCCGGTGTGACCGTGGCGCAAATGCCCAAATTCATAATCATGCTCAAAATAAGCATGATTTATTTTAGATAAGAGCGATTTGTACTTAAAGTAAGAGCTCGTTTTTACATCAAGAACGAAATTATTTAAAATAAGACTTTTTTTCTTCAAGCAAAATTTTTGTTTCTCTTTTTGAATTTTTTACAAATTCCAATTTCGAATTTAAGATCGATTTGTACTAAATGTAAGAATTTTAAGTGGGAATCATTCTTACCATATTCTAGACCGAAACAGGATAAAATCAAGAGCGATTTTTTAAGACCGAATCATACTGCTTTTTTTTTGAGTGCACAAAAGTTGTGAGCGACGACCAAGCGTGCTGCGTGTCGGGGCAGTAACAGGTTAGGGCTCCTACCAGAAGTGATACGTTTTCTCGATTGAGCTTTGTCCGTCCGTCTGTCTGTACGTTGTCTGTCTGTCTGTTTCCACGCAAATTAGTCTCTCAGTTTTAAAGCTACCTGAAACTTTGCACAGAGTCTTCTTTTTACTGCACTAATATATCGAAACCGTCCGGATTGGATGACTATATCTTATAGCTGCCATAGGAACTATGTACCGGTCGAAAAGTGGGGTTTGATGAGAAAAATATTTTTGTTTTTAATGTTAACGTGTCTCACTTCGGCGATTATTAATATTATGCGCTTTTACACAGATTTGGAAGCTTTGTGGTCAAAATCGGATGACTATATCTTATAGTTGCCATAGAAACTATCGGTCGAAAAGTGGGTTTTATTTAGAAAAATTGTTTGTTTTAATGCTGGCGTTCTTAAACTCTGATGAATTAAAACATTTGCAAGGGTATAAAAATTTTGGCAAAGACGAAGTAAGCTTGGCCTTCTTGTTTTTATTTATTCTGATAGATTTGATCTCCTGACCCCTTTGGACTTTTAGACGTCTCCGCCACGACACGCGTGTAAGGCAAGGCCTCTAAGACATTATTTGTATTGAATCTGCGTAAAGGCACCATCCAATATTTGCTTGCTTGTAGCTCTCAACTTCTAATTCATCGCTCTCGTTATTTATATACAGGCAGCACACATTTCCGCACGATTCGTGTAGATTTTCAACACGCAGCGCTTAGGTTTTTTTAATTACACGCCACGTGTGATAAGCAGTTTGCTAGACGAAAAATATAAGTATTCAGTACTGATGATTTCCGCATTCGAAATAATGACGAACTGTATGGTCTCTATGGGACACGCTGGTTAAGACATGTCACCAGGATGGACGAAGAAGCTCCAGTAAAAAGAGCGTAAATATTAAATGCGGCTGACTATGGGGAAGTGGCAAACAGGGGAGACCTCGCCTAAGATGGGACGACCAGGTGCGGGCAGATATTGCCAAGCTTGGTGTGACCACTGGTGCCAGCTCGCACGGAACAGATGCGACTGGAGAGCATTGATCGCAGAGGCCCAGACCGTCATCGGTTGTGATGGCCAATAAAGTAGAAGAATACTACATTTTTGCAATTTATTGACGTTTCTACACGCGCCGCGGCGCGCCGTGCAGACAATTTTGTTTTCCCAGTGTAGGAACTGAATGGTAGAGCCCTGTATGGACAGTTTATCGGCAGACTTGTGTCCCTAATGCTGGGGTGTTTAAACACCAACATTATTGGTGTACAAGCTAAGTTCCCTTAGAGAGCTGCTTGACAATCTGATTAAATCTTTATGTTCCCTTCTTCGATCATGGGTGTGTTAAGGTATTCAGCGACCTTCTGGATGGCCACCAATTCAGCAGAATGAGTTCTCTTTTGCATACCTGTACTAATACTTTCCAAATTTCGATATTATTCTCTCTTTAATGGATGAGTCATAGCACACTGGCAAGGTCTATCAATATTTGCCACCGATTTTCGATAAGTCAAGATTGCACTTAATCAGTTGATTTTGACTGCATGCCAAAAATTTAATCGACGACTTTAACAGCCTCTTCTGATCTTGAGAATGTACATCCAACTATAAAATCAATTTGATTTGGATTTATAAAAACATGAAACATCGGACTTTATGAAAAATGTTTGGGCAAAATAAAACCAGTGTTTTAACATTAAACAGATACTTTTTAGTACCACTCAAAGCAGTCGCATGTTGCTGTGCTGCTGCTGCCTCATTTGGATAGTGCATTGAGCTACATTACAAAATTGTAAAACTATTTTCAAATGTTTTATAAAAAGCATTTAAATCCACCCATTCCGAAAAGATTAGAAAGAAACATTTTGGTTTGTCTTGAAAATTAAATTTAAATTTGGCAAGAGTTTCACTTTTATTTGGCAAAGGCGAATTGGAATGGAAATTGATTTAAAGAACACCCTCTGTAACATTTCATCTACAGCTAACTGGCACTTTTGTCAACCGTTAAAAAAAAAAAACAAAATAAATGTTTAAATTTATTTACCTAACGAAGCAATAACCATCCAGCTACAGCTTATTGCTCCCTCTTCTCTTTTTTTATTTTCTCAAGAAAACGTGTGCAAGTAATTAATTGTGTGTGTCTGTGTGTGTGTATGTTTGTACAACTTTTCAACTGCTCTCCGGGCCACTTGACTGTCTGTTAATGCCGCAAAATAAATTTTTGCAGCATCAAAGCCGCTTCCCTCTAAACCAACAATCGATGCCAAACATCTGTTGCCTTTGCCAACTTTTAATGATAATTCCTTTGCCACATGCGCGCCCCCCACTTTGCTTGGCCAGTTGATGGAAATTACAACAACTCGTAGAACAAAAATTAATATCAAAATCAACAATGAGTATAAGTGCAGGAGCCGACGGGCGGTTCTGTGGGTGGGTGGATGAGTGGGTGTAATACCGTTAAATGCGGCACATCCTTTGCCAGATGAACGCGCGCTGCTTGTGCGCGCTTAACTTTTTGAACAAATTCTAAACGGAAAATATGAAAACGAATTATGTTGACAGCGGAAAAATCCTACAACTTCCTGCCACACAAAAGGCAAATGTAAAACAGAGTGAAAGAGAGAAGAAAAGCAACTGACAACAAACCGGGGACCAAAAAGCGGAAACATTCGCGACGGGATGTCGTCGACTTTTTGCTGTAACTGTTACATAAAGAAATATTGTAATTATATTTAGAGCCGGCCAGAGGCAGCTGACCAAAACAGAAACAAAATTTATTAAATATTTATTTACATTTCCATGAACGGAATACTCGAGTAAGGGCATGATCCATGGTCAGTTTCTTTTGCTTTTAGAATAGAGGTCTTGTGCGTACGGACAGACTGAAGACTTAAGCCTTGTAATTGCTCCCTGAGGCACACTAGTGTAGGGCAGACTTCGAGTGTAGATTTCAAATCTACACTAATTCCACCTTGGTCCTTGCTTAACTCATTTCCTTTGGATCTTTCCAGCCTTTTTTAATTTAATACAGAGGCATATTATTAAGAACAAACTGGGAATAGCTTTAGAATTTAGTGGGCTTAAGCCAAGAACATTTTGTACTTATTTTTTAACTTTTGTTTTCTTTCAACTTCAATGAACAATATTTTGCCTTACATTTTGTATGATCAAACAGATCTTTATTATCAATTTTTAAATCAAGTTTTCGTTTTCTGAATCAAGAATTTTGTTTTATATTTGAATTAAGTATTTTCGAACTTACCCATTGACACCATTTCTTGTACAAAGTTAAGATCAGGGCCAGAATTTTTTAAATAATCAAAACACAGTTCTTTACATTCCTGTTTTAAATTTCTTTTTTTTAATTATTTTCCTCTTACTTAAAATTGGTTTTGGTGTTTGTTGTGTGTCTCAATTAGCTACCGACCACATTTATAATGTATTTCTCTTGTTCTTTTCACATTACACAGTGGACCACAAGCCCGCAGGAGGAAATGCCACACACACGGACAGCGACAGCAACAATGTGCCCGCTGTACCCGCCCAGACGACGGGGCCCGATACGGGCGAGATAGCAATTATTGTCACAGCCTGCCTAGTGGCGTTCGCTCTAGCGGGGGGTGTAAGTATTTCCAGAACCAAGTCTTTCCATTCACAAAACTAACCACTAAAAATTTGTATTGAATTTGTTTTACAGCTTATTTACATCGTTATTAAAAAACGCAAGGCTGAAAATTCGATTAATTTCGAGAATCCCGTCTACCACAAGACCACAGAGGATCACTTTAGTCTGGAAAAGAATGTCACAGCCCACATGTATGCAACGGCCATGGATGAAGAGGTAAGCGGGTCGCCAGCACCAAATCCTAATGATTTTAACTATGTGAGATTTTAAGTAACGGTAAATTAAGTCGTAAGTTAATGTTGTATATAGATGGATAACTGTGTGTGACTAGACTAAGTCAGTGTTGGGTTCGTGGGCTAGCATGGTCCATTAGTTAATTGTAGTAAAACAGATTCTGAAAGTAAACCAAGAAACACTTAGGTTGTAAGCTCTGGAACCAGTAAAGTTTATAAATAGACAACTATGCATATCTATAAGAAGGAGAAGGACAAGCGTTTTAGAATGACACACTTTAAATTTGCTTTGCTTCAAGTGAAATCGCCATACACATACGTTAGAAAATTTTCATTTTGGAAAACGTCCAATATCGTTGCGAAAAGTATGCGAAATCTCTGCATTTATTATTTCGTCGATAGCAAGTGCGAAATAAGGCCTTTCTTCTCTTTTGTCTTTGTTTTCAAATTTAACTTGGCGGGAAAATTTAAACTAATTGACAGCGAATAGTGATGGTAGCTTTTTATGATGCAATATTTGCTACAATAGCTTTAAGTGATTTGTAAGAAACGGTAGTGAAGGCTTCTAGGTGTTCAGGGTCCTTACTTGCAGTAAAGGTCCAAGTGGAGCCAGATGTAAAACGTAAATAAATCGCAAATAAATAAATCGTTTGTAGGTTCATCGTGACCTTTAATTGTAATTTTTCAATAATTTGCTCCAATAGGCAATTGATGCTCCTTGGACACGACTAGGAAAAGGGCAGAATCGACTGTTTTGGCCATGGAATCTCGATGTTATGTATTATTCTTGTGCTGGGACAAGATCCTCATCATCAGCCCTCTCGAATGAGGAGCTAATGTTCTTGAAAAGAGAATCAGCACATATTTGTTTATATGCATGGCATACGCACACATTCCTTGTTCCGCAAGTTGGTCAAAAACAACATGAGTGGAGCTAACTGCCACTTCACATCGCTGCCTCCTTGAGTTGCGATGGATACTACACCACCGCTTTCACTCTTGCACACACTTTCACTTAGGACGCCGCCGCTGTCCTTTAACGAAGCCCAAGCCGCGTTGCAATGATCTCCTAGCAAAAACAATCAATTGTGAATAGCATAATTAAACTCAATAAATATTTATACTTTCCCAGATAATTTTTGTCAACCCGTTATCATAATGCTTTTCATGAATGAGCTAGGGTCATCTTCTCCTCCAATGAAAAGTTGTTCATCCTTTTTAATGTTTTTGTATAGTTCTCCTACTCATTTTAAAACTCCGCGCCAAAACACTTTTATGTACAAATATGGTGCTTACCGCCATGAGTACGAAAAATATGTTTTACATATATTTCACACCTACGAAATCATCTCTCATCGCGTGACTATCGCGTGACACATTTACGTCGGGTGGCAACGCTCTGTTATCGATATGACAATTTCGCGCGTGAACTCCATACCAACTCACGAAACAGCAACCTGCGAAATCCGTGCGAAATCATTTTTTTTATATGGACTTTTTCATTTCGCGGGCATTTCGCGGGTATCTCCATACCAAGCTTAATATTAAAATACGAGCGGAAAACAATATTCCAAATAGGACAGCTTAAGCGATTGAAACCCTGAAATGCCATTAGATTGGACGCTATCGATAAAAGGTATCCAATTAACTATGGAATTTAGGCCCTTGGAAACAAGCCCATGTGAAAATGGGGTCTTTTACTGCACTATTAAAATCCTTCCAAGCTTCTCTAAGATTTTTATTGACTCCTTTGAGCTTGCGCTTCCAGAACTCTAGCTTAAGTTTTACAGGATTGCAACCCAAATCCATATCTAATCCTTAATGCCATAGAGAAACGGAAATAATGCCTTTGAACCATGAGGAATCGATTTAAAAGCTAATGACGCGTCATTACAATTGAATTGTCTGCCTGAATGTTTTTACCTCTATTCATTAAATCGGATAATACATGCTAATAAAAGGTCGGTTCTACTTTCTTATACACTCCAACTCAACAGAATAGGCTCAAAAAATCCCAAAAAGTAATAGTGCTACATCTCCCCTCTTCTTCTTCTTCTATTTCCGATCCCGTGCGGGACATAGGGCATCAACAACTCCTCTATTCCAACGAACTCTGTTGTTGGCCGTAGCTTTCAGTTCCCTCCAGGTCTTCCCGATGGTTTCCGCTTCTCCACCAACAGTCCTCCTCCAAGTTTCTTTGGACCTGCCTGGTGTCCGGCCTAATCCATCCAGTGGGTTCCACTCCATCGGCATTCCTGCCGATATTGCTCTCACTTTTACGCAATGTATGCCCTATCCAGCTCCATTTCATTCTGCGTATTATGGTGTCGACACTCTCCATATTTGCGCGTTTTAGTAGCTCGGAGTTCCGTATTCTGTCAGGACAGAAAATACAAGATATCCGACGCAGGCATCGGTTCACGTATGTTTGAATTTTGGACACTATGGAAGTTGTAATTTTCCAAGTGGAGGAACCGTAAAGGAGCACTGGCATTACGTTAGACTTGAAAAGCCTTATTTTGAGCCAGTGTGGATATGATGAGCATCGCCAAACGGCCGACAGCATCCCAAAAGCACCCTTAGCTTTCTGAAGGCGCGACTCCACATCGAGCTCCGTAGTTCCGGTAGTTGAATTGCTGGACTTGTTCAATGGGCTGATCACCCAAAACCGATTGGGATTGTTCGGAAAGAAAGGCTAAGCGATTTAGTTTTGGAGGTGTTGATTTTTAGACCTGCCGATTTAGATGAGGTGCCAAGTTCGGCTAACGCACTTGCCAGGTCGCTTAGCCTATTTGCCAGGAGGCATATATCGTCTGCATAGTCCAGATGCCGCAATGTGGTTGTCATTGTCCACCTGATGCCGCTGTTGTTGGGTGCTGGTCGAACAGTGGAGAACACATCTGCAACCACCATTATAAACAGGATGGTAAACAGAGCACATCCTTGTCGAACGCTGCTAAGGACTGGGAAAGGCTGCGAGAGCTTTCCGCTATGAAGCACTCTGCACTGGGAGCTGTATAAGTTTTTCCGGTATCCCCCTCCTTCGCAGCCCTTGCCAGATGCACTCCCTGCTTACGCTGTCGAAGGCCTTCGTGAAGTCTACGAGAGCCATGTGAAGGTCCGCTCTGTATTCCGTGCATTGCTCGATCAGGATGCGGACAGTGTTAATATGATCCGTGCATCCGCACCCGCGCAATCGGCGTGATATAGCCAGGTGGTCAATCTGGTTCTGGTATTCGCCAGAAGGTGAAACAGGATATCCGAGGCTAGGTTGATGTTCTCCCCTACTATCAATAAAATATTTTTTTTTTCGTTAATGAAACTTGAAAGCTTCCAGTCTTGAACATTACTAAATTTTTATTAATTGTTTTTAGATCGAAGCTCTTTTACGGACGTCCGACTGGGGGACTAAAACTTGAAAAATTTTGTCCTATCTTTGAATTTATAATTTGCAAAATGGGCCGATTTTACCATTACCCTAGTAGCAGGTGGGTTGGATGTGGAGAACAGACCTGATAATGTAACATTTATTACCATACTCCAAGACCAAACGGGTATACCATTAATTACAGACTACTGTATACCACAAACGACGTTCGACAAATTTTACGACGTCTATATCCCAAGCCGAAACGATTGGGAAAACCTTCCCCACAGCAGAGCTAACGCCATTAACATCTACACTGATAGCTCTAAGCTCGACAAAAAAATAGGTGAAGGCGTTTTCTCTCCCAACCTAGATTTGAACTTATCGTTCCGCCTTCCTGTTCACTGTAAAGGTGGTAGCCATCCAGAAAGCTGCCACCTACCTTAGCACACTCAAGGTCAAGGAAGGAAATGTATTTATTTACTCAGACAGTCAAGCCGCCCTAAAAGCACTTGACTCTCATACAAACAATGCTAAAACACTTACGGAATGTCACCTTATATTTATATGGGTCATCGCAACATGGAAGGAAATGAGTCTGCGGACAAACTGGCCAGAATTGGTACTACCATCGAGATCCTTTTAGGGAAGAGCACGATAGGGATGCCTATGGCGACATACAAGCTTCACACAAAAGCTGAAACACTTCGTCTCGCAACGAATCGGTGGAAAAACCTGTCTTCCTATGCAGTAGCGAGGATTACGTGGCCAACATTCGATCAAAAACGTACTAACACACTTTTACGTCACAGAAGGGACCACATATCACTTCTGGTGGGGACCCTCACGGGTCACTGTCTTATTTGCAGACACGCAGCACGCCTTGGCGTCACTTACCATGACTTCTGCTGAAGTTGCGGACACAAAGAAGAGGAGGAATCGGTACAACCCCTTCTGTGCCATTGCCCCCCCTTGAGTAGAGGCAGACTCAGGACACTTGGTCAAACTCTGCTACTCAACCTCTCGAAAACAACTGGTCTACACATCCCAGCTCTGCTCAAATTTATTCTATCCACACAATGGTTCAGTAACGAGGGGGTCCGTAGTAAAAAAGGGTTGACAAGGAATAAAGATGGTATCGCAGAATTAAAAAAGCGAAAAACTTAAGTAAAATATGCTATTTATATTATAAAAATTTGGTTCGCCAATTTCAATCTGCATCAGCATCCTTCCGAATTCAAATCGAACCGCCAAGGCTTAATGTATTTATTTCAGTCTTTAAAATCTGAGGTTACTCTAATTTTGCGAATAGAACGGCTCCTAACTAGGGTTCTTCAAAGTGTCATGTTCTTCGAAGAATTTTCAGTGATTTCGATATATGTAGTTTCACGGTCTTAAATTCTTCCAGACTAAGTTTTTATTCTCTTTCTTAAGCTTCTCATGGCGGCGAGAACATTAATTAGTGTAACCAACCCCCCTTAACTCTTTAAAAGTACCTTAGTTTCTAGTTTGTTTTAATTCGGGAGATTGTGATTAAAGCTTAGCTCGGATAAAATAAATTTTACGACGCTAGCGTACAGAGGTCCCAAATCCCAAAAAAAACGGCCAAAAGTCAATAAACGTATTTGATTTGGCTGAAAGTCTGTAAAAGGTAAAACTGGCTATACAGCTCCTCAACGGGGCCAAGCCAAGCTTCTCGCAATCTCTTGGCGTGTGTGCTTTAAATTTTTCGCACAAGAGAAAGGGACCTACAGTTTAATGCCGGATCCGAACGGCAAAGTTTGAGAAATTGCTTTTTCATGGCTAGTTACTTCACAGCTGGCGCCACTAAGCTGGTGAAGGTGACCGTATGTGTAAAAGCTAGTTTCTAAAGAAAGAAAAAAACTTTTATTATTAGATGTTCAGAAGCGGGATCGAACCCACGACCTCCCGCCCAGCAGTCCAGCACACTAACCACTAGGCCACAGACGGCCACATTTGATTTGGCTGAAAGTCTGTACTCGGGGGAATTCAGGGTCGCTGATCACGGATACGTAGTCAAAATTTAGAAAAAAAAAAATGCCGGATCAAATATGGCCGACAATTTCTTCAAAAACAAATTTGATTTGACTGAAAGTTTGTTCTCAAAGTTTTCGGGGTTGCTGATTTCGAATTCGAAGTCAAAATTCAGAAAACAAAATGGCGGAAAATGGCACGTATTTGATTTGGCTGTAACATCGAAAAAAACGTTTATCGATAATATCTCGATAACTATTTGACAGATTTTTTTTCATATCGATTTTCGTGATCAGCGGACCAAAATAATTTAGAAAAAGTTGGTTTGGTTGGTTTGGATATGTTTTTAAGAATTGGCTAAACAACAACTTCTTATTCGTTTGAGAATGGGATCTGATGGGAGTTTTGACTTATTGCTTTTTCTAACACGACTTTTTTAGAATATGACCAAGAAAAAACATCTACTCTTATTAACGATTCACTTTTCATGCATTGTTTATAATAGTTTTGAGCCATACATTTAAATTGTACTTACTTTCTAGAGTAGAATCCATTTTTCAGAATCTAAATCGGTTAATTTTTCGCGATTCTATAAGCTTCTAAACGTTTTCTTATTTTCGTCGCATGACGAGCGGAGTTCATACCTCAGCCAGGTGGGGACACTTTCTCCTTATTAACAGTCAGAATACAAACTAGATGTACCACTACAACTATTCCAATCATTAAAAGTCCATAAAAAAATATTTTTTTTCGACTTTTGGCCAGCTTTTTGGGGATTTGGGACCATAGTGCAGTAGTTAAATTTTGTACGTTTCCAGGAACATTAATTTTTTGTGTCACATGATTCATCTACAATATCTGAATAAGCATATCTGATTCAAGAAATTTAGAAGTTCATAAGCCATCTAACAACAAGCCTGCATATAAGCGATTTGTTGAATTTTGGAAATTAAAACAAGAATGGAAATTTTCTAAGTATAATGGCGATTTTAGATAATTGAGAATTTTTTTTTGTCAGTGTGTTTTCCAGTTGGTAGCTTAAAAATATACAATAAATTAAAATTCCTAAACTATACAACAATTATGTAAACCAAATATTTTTCCCTAAAATGCTGCGAGCAACCTCACACAATTTAAGCCAATTATCCATAGCCATTCATTAGCAATTAAAAGGTAAGTGCTTTTGGGTCAACAAAAAAAATATTAAAATAATGCAAAATCAAGTCATATCTCATGACTATTATCTAATATGTGCAATTTAATTATCATTTTATTGCTTTATGATTTAATTTTTAACCTCATTTGGCCACTGTGTGTGAGTGTGTGCATGATAATTATTGCAAATCTGTCTAAAATCCTTTCTCTCTCTCTGTCTCTCGCTGATAAAAGCTCCCCATCACCGATTTCCGCTAATTGCACTGCAATCAAAATGTGCATATCAATTGGCCAATTAACCAAAAACAGCCAATTAAAATGCGTCGACGGGGCATCAAAACGTTAAACAAACGGACAGCTGACAATTGCCCAGGGGAATAAAAACTAAAATATTAAAATATAATTTTAAGTTCTGTTCTAGTTTTGAGTGGCATCATCAACCGGTGCGCTAAGCGTGCTTAATTAATAATGCAGAAAATTTGTATAATTTTTATAAAAGTAGCTTAAATAACAAATAATTATGCCAAATAAAACAAAATGGCATTGTGAGAGATTTTTGGTTTGGTTTGACGCAGACAACCAATTTGCATAAAAACAATGCTTATGGTTGGTTAAATTTAGCCCACCAGATTAGCGCTAATGTTTTAATTAAGTTAATGCATTAGGCGGGGGGTGACATATATCTTGGCGCATAACTAAATTAATCTTTCGAATGTGTTGGCAGAGTCTTGTATTTCGAACGAACACCACGAACTATTGGAATCTTTAACAACACCAGGATCAATGCTTCGATCATATATAATATCTGCCTCATGAATTAAGGATATAGGCATGAATAGAGGAAGGCATATAAAACCATGGGTATTCCTGTACAAATATTGTTGCTGTATCCCAAGCGTATTGGCGAAAAGCTTCAACACATGCCATTGTGTGTAATAAGGCTAAATCTTTTGATCAGTTTAACGAGCACTCCTGTTATTGTGGATGCCAAGTGTGATTGATGAAAACATTTTCTTGCTGTATTGCCATTATTGGTGTTTCCCGAACCCGCCATGGGAATATCAACCAAAAGACCCATTTGTTTTCGGAGTTCATATTGAATTTCAATCTTCCTCAGTGCAACAATTGCTTTATCGGCTTCGCGAACTTGTCACATCTTTATTGGAAGTCGATATGAATAATGCATTCGAAACATCGGATCCATGCATGAAAAGTAGATAGCCCATATTCAAACAAATGTTCCTTAGGAGGTTTAAAATAAATTGGTATTAAATTCTTAAATGTTGAAGGATTTGCATTACACTGATACTTGCGGCGGAACAATGCTAATTGAAAATATATATTCGTCAACAATTTCAATTTCAGGATCACTAAAACGCTGACGGGAAGTTGAAGGCCACTGCTGCTATCGTAGCCCCATTTATATATGGCTTTTAGTGTAGAACTGTTTCTATCAGCTTGTATTCGTTTAAATGCTGCTTCATGTCCTTCAATAATCCGGGCAACAGTGTAGTCAACCAAGAACTGTAAATTGACTTCCGCTGAAATTTCTGAAAGGGCATAGCCGGATATGCCTGGGAAAACTGCCCCAGAAGATTTTTAATTATTTTGAATCAGGGATGGTAGCTTTTATCTAGGAGGGTATGTGTGCCAAGTTTCAAGTCAATAGGTCTATTGGTTGACGAGCAATATGCAGAAATGCCAAAACATAAATATCGCAATATCTGGTCCCACATCACGTTTTATTATGAACTGTTGATTGAAAATTGATAAGATTTAACGTAGTTATCCGTTACAAAATTCGGGATTTTTTACTCTTACTCCTTTGGTCTAAAAACGGTGGTCGAAATTTTCAAAATTGGAAATGACCACTTTCCAGTTTCGACAATATCACAGAATTTTTACAGTTGATGTGTCTTTTAACCATCTAATTTAGATAGATTTAGATTTTTAAGAGTGGTGCAACAAGGTCAAATTAATAAAAAACATAAAAATATAAATATTTGGGTTTTAATTTTGTTTTAATCCTCATCTCGGCATCTCGCAGGCTTAACTATGCAAACAACAGCCATCAGTTCGCATGCCATTAGGGCAGCTGCAATAGTGCCCCATTATGCAGTCAAGAGTTCTGCCATTATGTGTTTATTTAATAAAAATGTGATATGTTTTTCAATTAATGTGCCTAGATTTGATTCGTAATATAATGCTATCATCTGTTTTCTGCAACTCCTCTAAAAAAGATTTGATCCGACAAATCACCATCACTCTTTAGATAGCACGCTTTGTTGTGCAGGATTTCTATTTTTGGCAGCATTTAATTGTCAGCTTTTCCAGCAAGAAACTGGTACTTTTGTTATAAAATTCCGTGCAAAGCTGTAAATGCCCACCTAATTTTGATGCCGATCCAGGATTGTTTTGCATCCCAGGTCGGCAGCTGTTTTCTTTTGCGATTCAGAGCTGGCAGAAGAACTTTATAGCGTTTTCCTTCGAGATCCTCAATAGCATCTCTAAACCCTCGATCAACAACAATTATATCTCCTGGCTAAAGCAATTTTTGAAGTCCGTCCAGATCATGTAGTAACTGCTTTATAATTGTTGCGCTATTAACATTGGACTTATATGGTTCTGCCATGTCAGAAATATAACCATTGTTGGTGCAAATTGTAGATGGCTTGCACAGGGCAGCATGACCTGAGCATGATTTCTTTTGCGGATTTGATAGCGGATATATTTCCATCGCAAATGATCACCAATTTATCGTCACCTATTTTTAAAACCCATTTGGTTATTTCTGTTTTATTCACCGTACCGATTAATCTAGATTTAGCATTCAACCCATTGCTAATACATAATTTTGAAAAGCCGTTGCTGCTTCTTTTACATATTGAGAAACCAATTGCGGCTGGGTTATGTTGCCAAGTTTCATCTTGGAAAAAAATATTATTAAAGCCTGTTCCTTTTTACACAAGTCGAATTTCTCATTGAGGGTAAAGATTCCCTCAGTTGTTTTAAATCCATCAATATTTGAAGTTAAAAAATCATATGGTTTTGCAAATTTTGAATGTTTAGCATAGTTTACGAGTCGAAATGTACATACCTGTGAAATATGAAAGTTGGCTATCATTTAACTACTTGAAGGTTTTATTATCCACTTTTCAATTGAGCAATTCAGCAATTTCCGATTTTGGAAGTAAGCTTTCAGATTATTTAAATCCTTTTCGAAAAACTTGCTTTTTATGCAAGATTCAAGTTAAGGATCATCAAGTCTGCCGAGATGCTTATAAATATATCTAAAACAACTGATGAATGTACCATTATCAACGAATATAATGATGAAGATTAAAACAAAATTAAATACCAAAATATTTATACTTTTATGTTTTTTATTAATTTGACCTTGTTGCACCACTCTTAAAAATCTGAATTTTTTTTCTTAATTAGATGGTTAAAAGACACATCAACTGTAAAAATTCTGTGATATTGTCGAAACTGGAAAGTGGTCATTTCCAATTTTGAAAATTTCGACCACCGTTTTTAGACCAAAGAAGCAAAAAAAAAAAAAACGAATTTTGTAACGGATAACTACGTTAAATCTTATCAATTTTCAATCAACAGTTCATAATAAAACGTGATGTGGGACCAGATATTGCGATATTTATGTTTTGGCATTTCTGCATATTGCTCGTCATCCAATAGACCTATTGACTTGAAACTTGGCACACATACCTTCTAGATAAAAGCTACCATCCCTGATTCAAGATAATTAAAAATCTTCTGGGTTTAGATGCCTTTAGTATAACAAGCTTTTTTAGCTCTTTTAGCAACACATCATAGCAGGGAAACATTTTTGAACCATGCTCTTTCACAGAATTTTAAATCAACTGGTATGCATTTTTTGGAAAGTATCCATCAACAAAAAGGGCTAAAGCTTCCTCTGGGGTAAACTTAGATACATTTTTAGCTGCTGGTTTTTGTATTTTGCCTATTTCCACTATAGCAAATATTTACATATTTTCACATAATATCACATATTCAATAATATGTAACATATTCTCCATAGGAAAAAAATGTACGTATTTCAAATATGTGAGAGTTATGTAGCACATTTAGCTGGCTAATCTATCTTAACAGAAATGGCATAGAGGTTAAGACCTGAGACTAGAAATCAACAAGACCTGGGTTCAAATCTCGGAAAGGGCATGACAACAAATGTTTGTTTTATTTTATTTAAAAAAATTTGTACATATCCTATGGAAACGCTCAAAAAAAATTAATGTACATTTCGAAATATGCAATCATAATGGACATCTGGACATAAAAACATCTGAGAAGCACTTCCTTTTTCCAGCATTATGTAAGCTGACGCGAGCAGCTACTACCAATTCTTCGCAGGGGGTTTCCTTAATAATATCAGTAACACGTTGAACTTGGCGATGAGCTTTGCAGTCAGAGAATAGGTTTGCTGGGCGTCAATTAATTCAGTCCGATCATTCAGCCAATTTTCGTGTTTCTTCTGAAACCATGACACGCTCCTTTTGCCATCTTTCCACTTTTTTTGCAGCCTGTGATGCAAAATTCGACAATTTTTTTTTTCATGTGTTGGCAATCCTCATCGCTGAGACTGTTTTGCATTGCTTCAACTTTTTTTGTTGCACAGTCTCAATGTGCCATATCGAAAAAAGCGTGCCTCTCAAGACTGACATTTTACCTTTAAAATGTAATAAACTGATAATTTGCAGAAAGTTGCAATTCATTTTGACACTGGACCACATTCATAAACACATAAAGATTTTAGACCAATACGGGCCAATATCAAAAGTTCTACTCCACGAAAGTCGCAGTTATGTAAGTAGCTGGGTGACATGAAAACGCCCACGGACATAAGGCCCATATGAAAAATTTCGATCACTACTTTGAAATATAATTCAAAATTTTTCTGGGCCTTTTGACCGGACATAAAGCCCATGGGTGTAATGTCCGTATTCAAATTTAAGTGACATTAAATACACAGTGCTGAATATAAAATTTAACAAATTTATGCTTTCCACAGAGTGTTTACAATTTTGCTCCTTTAAAATGGACAGAAATTCTGTCCCATTTTGGGCACTTGAGCCACGGTCACACCGGCAGGGCTGAAAAGGCACTAATAGTGGGTTGGCAGTGCGTCTGCACTCTGCTGTTTATTAGTGGTATTCATTAAAGCAATTTAGATTTGGTTTAGATTTCGTGTAAGGCTTTAACATTGATTTGATTGAGGCTCGTGAACAGCTGTTAGTGAGAAAGAACATCTGAATGACAAGGAAACAAAGCTAATTATCTGGGAGGCCTGTGAGCAAAAATGCAGTCAATGGCGGGTTTCTTTCCGTAAATACAAATAAAATTCGAAATTGGTGTCTTTTGGAAATGAATGAGAAGTGAAACTTTATTCGAATATTAATTGACTCTAATCGCCTGAACAGGTTGCGATGCGGTGACTCCATTTTAGTCTCTACTTTGATAACCTCCTCGGCCAAAAAGCCTCCCACAACAGCAACGGCTGGGGATATCTGAGAAAAGAGTACGTCCAATGCCTCCTTACGAAGAGTAGATCATCACGGATGGTCTGTACCAGTTAAAGTCCCTAGTTTTGTAACTGGGATCGCTTTGATGGTAAGATCGAAATTGCTGAAGAATCCAAAGCACAACTATGTCTGGACCATTGCGTTTCAACTTGCGCTGGTAGCGCAGTCACATCTGAGTCCAGCCATGCCGAAAAGGCTGGATACTGCACTTTACGTTGCAGTGCTTGGACACCGTTTCGTAAATAACCTTTTCCTCGGGTTTTGAGATTATCTTGTACTTGAGGGTCTCGCGCGAAAAGTCTTCCTCTGTGACCAGCCTGTCGCTGCTTTTGCTATTCCAAGCATTTTTGACTCTGTCCACTTTAGGCCGCTGATATGCAAGAGACAGCTAGTTCGTTTTCAAATTAAAGCGCCATATTTCTGGCTATAATTTCAAAATTTTTATTAAACTGGGCAAAAAGTCCGATGAGATGTGGGCCTTATGTCCGAATATAATGTGGACATAAGGCCCATAACATTTATAAATTTAATTTCGATGCATACTACGATTAATTTTGATATGGGCCTTTTGTCCGTGGGCGTTTTGTCATGTCACCAAGTAGCTGTACTCTAAAAGAAATGTAAAGTTGAATTTTTTTTTATTAAATACATACCAACACTTGTCTAATTTTAGCCTTACTACACAACTAATCGCAAAACTACAACTTTCTCAGCGCAAAACAAAATGCATTAAATATGGCGCGAAAATGTTTTTAGGTATGGTAATAAAAGAATATTAAGTTTTGCACGCTCACGACGTCGTGACTATCGAATAAAAAAATATTTTAAAATCGGAACTAATATTGGCGGGAAGTTTGTTTTCAAGAAAATTAAAAACATCAACAAGATTTGAGTCAAGGTATACTTAACAAGGTAGTCGCACTCGCTCTCTTGCTACTTCTTATTTCACTCACATCACGCACTTTACACTTATTTCACGAAATTTTACACAAAGAGCAATTGAAGCGCCATTGCTAAAAATACAAAAACACGTAAAGTCTGTCACAAAATTAAAAGTAAATATTCGCATGCGTCGCTCTCAACTGGCCAACGACTGACATTTAAGAGGAAGCACAGCGAGACTACCTTTTGGTATATCTTGATTTGAGTATTGAAATTTGCATTTATTGCCTGCCAGATTGGCAGAATCGACCACTGTGCGATGGTGTGAAGTAACTAATTTCTTCGTCCAGGCAAAGAAATGAAGCAGATTCGAACCAAGGCACAAACAGTTTGTCTGCTGAATAAAACATGTTTGCAGTTTAAAATCGCAAAATTAACAGAAAAATTGCGAAATCCAGCATTTTAAGCCAAAAAGAGGAATAAGTGATTATTACAATTTTCTTTTTCTGTTTACCTCTTGAGTAATTCTTTTAGTATCATTTTGCATGCTTAGCAGATTATAATTTAAATTTATTTAAAAATTTAAGCAAGTTTATTTAAAATCGTATAATTTGTTTTAACTTCACGCTAGATATTCTTTATTTAATCTACAACTTGTATTAAAATCCTCAATTTCTTTCAACTTTCTTTTCCCTCACAGTCCAATAAGCCTCTACGTGAAATGGGCACTGAATGTGTTTAACATCCACCAAATAATAAGACATATCCAAAACTTGGCCGGGTGTTTCAACAAAAAAAAAACATCAACAACCACAACAACTCCTATTATAAAGTCCTTTAAGTTCAAGGCTCCACACTCACAAACAACAACAACAATTGCAACCAGAAGAAAAAGAAACTTTCGTCTAGCAAGTAGTAAAGCAGAATGCCAAAAAAAGACAAAAGCAACAAAAACAACAACTTGAAGAACCACGGGGGAAAACAAAATACTCAACAAATTAAATTTGTTGCCTAGTTTAAGAATTAATTTAATTTCCACATATTATGTATACAATACACACAAACATACATACACTCAAAGCTAATGCCACAACAAAACAACTTTTTCTAGGCGCAACATTTTGACATCAACTAACAGCGTCGGCACGCACACACAAACACACACCAACACACACCAACACGCACACTTACATCCCGAGAAGAAGCAGCGAACCAGCCCAAACTCAAACTTACATATTTTTTTAAGTCCTTTGAAATCAATTGTATAAAGTTACAAAATGAAATTTTTGTTAATGTTTAGAAAAAGAAAACAAAAGAAAAGAGAAACAATGTGAAAATGGAAATGGAAAACTATTATTACATATTATTGTTGTAAGATACATTTTTTGTTATAAAATGAATATGAAAATTGTATTTTAGTAAAATATTTAAACAAGTTGTTTATGTAAATAAATTCAATTTCAGAAAATATTTAGACAAAATTGATCAGAACAAAAAAATAATACACTTGCCCCTTTAATGCTGTCATCTGCTAGGTATAAACATTACAGTTTTTTTTTGGGTAATTAAAAATTTAATTACCATTACAATTATTTCAATTAAAAAGTAATTCTTGGTAATTAAAAGTAATTGAAGTTTTTTCTGTTGCAATTTTTGATTACATGAAAGTAATTGTAAGGGTAATAAAAATTTTAATTACGAAATAATTGCAATTATAATAGTAATTCAATATTTTATTACAAAATAATTGCAATTGTTGAAGAATTAAATTTTTAATAACGAAATATTTGTAATTATAATAGTAATTAAATTTTTAATTACCCAAAACATTTAAAATTCAAGACCAGCAGACACTGAAGTTGCGAAATGCAGAATCCCAGCACAAAAAAAAACTTTCTTTAATTTCTGTTCAAAAATGGTTCCAATTGTCAGAAGTATTTTGTGCAAAAACAAGCTTTGGCTCAGCCTCACAGTTAGCTTGTCTTTGTTTTCTAGAAAGAAGTCTGTCCGTTCTTAATCAAATATTTCAGTGTTAAAGTAAGCTGATTAAATCTTAGCATTCTTTTTTAAAGTCTGTATATAAACCGTAAGCTGCCGTATCCATTTAATTTTGTTCTTAACTTTTCACTTTAGTTGTCCTCCATTTGATTTTTGGTTCGTTCACTCACTTGGGTATTCAAAATAGAAGAAAAACAATTATAAACCATTTGCTGTGATCAGTTTAAAAGCATTAAACCTACTAAACATCGCATAATTATGTTTTCTCATTTATTAAGCCTAGAAAAAAATGTATAACAATTCTTCTTGTAATATTCTTATTTATTTACCAAAATTTATTACTATTAAAATAGCAGCAAAAATGTGGTTCCTGAGAATTGTATTTTATTAAAAAGATTTTAGTTAATCGAAAATGCAATTGTTTCATTGCTTTTTTAAATTAAATTAGCTAACACTAATTGGTATATGTGAAATGTTTAACTAAATAATTATGAAATTAATAAAAAAAAAGAATCTTATAATAATAATACAAAATATTGTAAATTAAATACAGTTCATTCAAAAATAAAGAGAATTTTAAAGTATGTACAAAAAAAACCAGAGATGCGATTTTTAATTTTAATGGTGGAGATTTAATTTGGAAAACCCTTATACCCTTACCTAGTATTGTCTCAAACTCATACAAACATTGAAGCATGCCTTAAGTTCAAAAAGGAAAGAAGTTCGAGAGCTGAACAGAAAAAACCTGTTCTAAGAAGCAAAACTATCGAAATTTTTGTTTGTTTTGTTCAAACTTTATATATATAATATTTTAGTTGTACTATTCACATAAATAAAAAAATTTGTAATTTAAATCTGTTGGTTTGAAAAGGCACTTATTTGTATGAAATTGTTTCTATTCATGGATTCGTACCAAACTAAAAATAATCGCTGAGTAGGACCTAAACATATAACATTTAACTTGATGTATATGCGAATTGTATAGAGAGTACGAAATAATTTTAAATCAGCTTAGAATTACTATCAGGACCAGACTCAAAGCGAGAGGACCGAAACAAAGACACCACTGAGTATTGGGAAAGTATGCGAAATAATTTTAGTCAGCTTAATTATATCGGAATATTTCAAAGGGACCCTATAAAGACCGAGCTAAAATATCGTTTGTGACTCTACAGAAAATGGTTACAAAATAGCGAGAAGCTATTTTACAATTCAAAAGTATTTAAAGGATCCCGTAAATCACGTAAAAAAACCTCGTTCTGGTCGCCTTCCATTGCTGCAAGAACGTGGTAAAAGACGAATAAAAAGTATAGCAATTACAGAAAACCTAAGTGCAGGACAAACTGGCTCTCCCAGTATTAAAGCATTGTGTGCAGCAAATTTTAAATGCCGATCAATTCTTTTCATTTGAAACGAAAAAGCAAAGCTAACTTCTTCTGTGCCGAAGTTTTAATACACTTGAAAAAGCTTGCTTCAAAGACTAGCGATTTCGACCGAACTTCGCAGATCAGCTTAAAAGCACATAATATTAATCATGACCGAGTTTAAGAGCGCTAATATTGAGAAACTGATTTCTCACTAAAACCTATTTTCCGACCGATCATTTCTATAGCAGCTACAAGAAGTAGGCATCCGATCTGCGTGCTCCTTGTTCGCGAAGAAAAAGACAGACGGACAGACGGTCAAGAATATATATACTTTATGTGGTCGGAGATGATTCCTTTCTCAAAGTTATAATACACTTTTCAAGTGTATCAAAAGGGCAGACAAATTCCTAGACTAATTCCTAGGACGAATTCCTAGGCACGAAGTTGATCGTATGCACTTTGCTGAGTTTGGAAACTTAGAGTGGCATATATTATCTTACGTAATGAAAAAATGTAATTTAGATGGTCCAAATGGGTATCAATATTAGAGCAAGTAAGTTTTATGAGGTTAATAATGATGATGGTGATCATCCAGGCACTTTTGTTTTTGTACGCAGCTCGATCAATCACAGATGAGAGAAGTATGGATAGCAGATTTGCTCAGTCCCTCTTCGCTGCTACGGCGCTCAGGTTCGATACTTGCCCTGTCTTGCCCCTGCAGGGAAAGTGTCTAGTTTACAACTAGAAATGTATCGGTCGCTAAAAACTTGCAACTGGTTGCACTTCCTATCCAAATCCATACATTGAAGTCGTATATTTTACGCAGGCATGTCATAGGAATGTGACAATTGTCCCCGGCAGCAGCTATTTGCAACCACTTTAATGCCAGATTGGCATAGGCGGGAGAGAATTGTCCCATCTAGCAGCCATTTGCAACCAGTTTAATACCGGTTGACCCTTGAGTCTGTTTATATCGCTGCACAGTATAATGGTAGCACATCATCAATTACAATTTTATTACAACTACCTTAAATTAGTGTTTTAAACGAGCATTTCTTCGGAAGCTGATGTTTGTTGTTGCCCATCTCACCCGAATTTTTATGCACCCGAGTTTTATTTTTTTTTTTTGTTACTAGTTTAATCAACAACGAATCGAGTTCGTGACGAAGACGGTTGCGGAAACTTAGTTGGTTCGAATAATCGTGCGTCTATTTTTTTCGTTGTTGACACTTGAACTGACAGGTTGTGTGAGCGCACGCATTTCTTTTGTTTTTATACCTGTTACTCGTAGAGTAAAGAGGGTATACTAAAGTCGTGCAAATGTATGTAACAGGCAGACGGAATCATTTCCGATCATCTCTATAAATATAATAGAGTGTCCTGACTGACTGACTGATTCACTGACTGATTGGCAATCATCGCACAGCCTAAACGGTAAGAGATAGAAAGCTGAAATTTGGACAGGAGTTTCTGTTAGTGGTGAAAGTGCGTACTAAGACGGGGTTTTGGAAAATTCCACCCGGAAAACTCGTAAAAGCGTCGGAGAAGTTTGTACGGGAAAAATGTTATTTTTCATCCGATTGACTTGAAACTTGGTTTGTATGCAAAATCCGCCCACGAGGAAAATGGCCGAAAAATTCTGCATGAAAAAAACTATTTTTCATCCGATTGGCTTTAAACTCGGTTTGTAAGGATAGAATACAAAATAGTTCGAAATATGATTTTCCTATGTTGAAAAATTTGACCCAACGGTCGCAAAATTTCCGGAAAATTTCTGCATGAACAAAACTATTTTTCATCCGATTGGCTTGAAACTCGGTTTGTAAGTACAGAATACGAAATAAATTGAAATGTAATTTTCCGATGTTGGAAAATTTGACCCAACGGTCGGAAAATTCCCGGAAAATTTCTGCAGAAAAAATATTTTTCATCTGATTGGCTTGAAACTCGGTTTGCTCTGACAGAATTCGAAATAAATTGAAATGTGATTTTCTGATGTCGGAAAATTTCCGGAAAATTCTGCATGCAATTACTCTATTTTTCATCCGATTGGCTTGAAACTCGGTTTGTAATGAAAGAATACGAAATAGTTTAAAATGTGATTTTCTGAAGTTGGAAAATTTGACCTGACGGTCGGAAAATTCCCGGAAAATTCAGCATGCAAAAAAAACTATTTTTTATCCGATTGGCTTGAAACTCGGTTTGTAAGGACAGAATACGAAATAATTTAAAATGTGATTTTTCAATGTCGGAAAATCCAATCCCAGGATTTTAACGCCTGGAAAATTCTACGTGCAAAACAAATATTTTTCATGCGATTGTCTTGAAACTCGGTTTGTAAGGTCAAAATAAGAATTCATTTGTGTTTTCATTTTCCGATGTTGGAAATTACGCCGTGATACCCTCTAGGAAGTGAATGGGATGTGGGTGGGATGTGAGTGGGATGTGGGTGGGAACTGGGGGAAGGAGGTGGGTGGGAATTGGGTGTAGAGTGGGTGGGATGGGGGTGGGAGTTGGAGGGAAAACCCATCAGCAAAGTTCGATTTCTGGGTTCTACTTGGAATTATTATATCCAATATTGTTTGGTTTTATACTGTTGAAGGCGCAGCGAAGCGCGTCGGGTTATTTGCCAGTCTATATATATAAAGGAGTTCAACCTGACTAATTGACTGACTGACTGGTGACCGTCGCACAGCCTAAATCATAAAAGATAGGAAGATGAGATTTTCACAGTAGTTTTATCTTATGTTGAAAGTGAGTACTAAGAACGGATTTTGGAAAATTCTGTCGGGAAATATGGAAAATTCGTGGAAAACTGTTAACTGTTCAAACTCATTTTCAAAGATCTATATGAAAATTCAACAGCAACTGCATACCAATCTTCCGGAAAATTTACCTTCCCTGGGTGGAAAGTGGGTGGTCAAGGATGTTTGGGCGAATCTTTAGTTGCCAGCGATTAGCGCCAAACTCATTTTAAAAATTACACATAACAAAACAAAAAAACTGACTTTCAAATTTTGGAAAATCTATCCCCAAAGTCGGAAAATTCATGGAAAACTGTTGTATGAAACTTTTTTGTTTATTATCCGATTCAAACTCATTTTCAAAGATCTTTATGAAAATTCGACAATAACTGTGTTTCAATTTCCCGGAAAATCCCACCCGGAAAAGTCGGAAAAGTCTGTATGGCAAAAATTTATTTTCATCCGATTGACTTGAAACTTGGTTTGCAAGCATAGTACGCAAAATATTCGACACGTGTTTTCCCAATTTTGGAAAACTCCCCCACGAGGAAAATGGCCGGAAAATTCTGCATGTAATGAACTATTTGTCATCTGATTGGTTTGAAACTCGGTTTGTGAGAATATTAAGTAAAATAAATTGAGATGTGATTATTCGATGTTGGAAAATTTAACCCAACGGCCGGAAAATTCCTGGGAATCTTTGCATAAAAAAACTATTTTTCACCCGATTGACTTGAAACTCGGTTTGTAGGTATGGAATACTAAATAATTAATGATTGCATTTTCCGATGTTGGAAATACCGGCGCGATGCCCACTGGGAAGTGGGAGAATAATGGGAGAATAGGTGGGTGGGAGGTGGGTGGAATATGGGCGGGAAGTGTGCCGGAAGTGGGCGGAAAGTGGTAGGGAAGTTGGAGGGATGTGGGTGGGAAGTGGGCGGAAAGTGAGAGGGATGTGGGTGGGATGTGGGAGGGATGTGAAGGGGAGTTTGTGGAAAGTGAGTGGGAACTTGGGGGAAGTGGGTTTGAATTGGGTGTAGAGTGGGTGGGATGTGGGCGGAAAGTGGGAGGGATGTGGGTGGGAAACGGGTGGAAGTTGCGTAAAAAGTGGATGGAGTGGGATGGGGGTGGTAAGAACGCAGCAGCAAAGTCGTAACGGTGAAAAAGCAAAGTGGTAAAACGTTGACTTCAAGCCTATGTATGTATGATTCGATTTCTGGGCTCTAAAGAGGAAACAAATTTAGAGAATATTTTAAAACTTGGTAAATATTTGACTCTCATGATTGACTTCAAATTGATTCTGATATTGGTTTTATACTGTTAAAGGCTTTTTGCTAGTAAAGTATATATAATTTGTTGATCAGCATCAACAGCCGAAACGATGTAGCTTTTCCCGTCTGTACGACTGACTGAGCTGAGGAGGGCCGCCTCTGCTTAATACACAACAGGTTTTTGAGTACATTTAGTTAACTTCCAAATGCAATGCTCATAACCTCCCGAAAAATTTAGTCACTAGTCAAACAGTAACATGACTATACAAACCTCGTTTATTGATAGCCATTGCGGGTCCAAGTTTCCAAGCCATCTATACGTTTAAGTTAGTTTCGAGGACCATTTTCAAAGCTTGTCGATTTTTGTTCATGGCTGGAATTGTTAAACCGTTTTTCCCCTATCTCAAGAATTTGAAATGAAAACGTCAATCAATAGTCGAATAGTAAATTTTACCATGTTACAACTTACTTTTTGATTAATTTTTCTTCTCGAAGTTCCCAAAATACCTAAATCGAACCAGTTCTAGAAGGTTCGCTTATGGACCGGCTTATAGTCTGAAAGTTCGGTGTTCCCGACTCTTTCCCTGGTAAAATCATATCTCACTAGCGTTAACAAAATAGAATGACTTTTCTTATCGCTTACTCTTGTGCAGTTTTAAGATGCATTCACAGCTTTATTCACAATCTTTAAAGGTTGGTCATAGTGCATGACTTTTATGTTGAAAACCCTTCAAAACATAGTATTTCGGTGTTTAGCACAATATTTTATCAATTTTCCACCCCCTCGTATGATAATTCGATACATTTCAACATGGCGTTGACAGCCGCCTGTCCGGCTAACAATAAACAAAAATTAATGTGTCCCGCTTACCAGGCGCGCTACATAAATTATATAACAATAAAGACACTAAAACGCATAAAAATCTTATTTATACGCCGTTTTGGGCAGGATAGCAAAATCGCTGCGTTTGACTTTCTGGTCTGTGGTCATTTGCTGATAATTCAAGCTCATAAATTAACCAAAAACTTTTGCCACACTGATAACACACACACACGCACAGAGGTTGAATTTCCCCGATTTGGGCTGAAATTAAAATCTGCTGCTGCTTAGACAGTCGCAAATCGCTTTGCCGAGTGATAAACCCTACCCCGAGGAATGCAATCTGTTCATTGTGCGCCCCAACCTTTTGACCCCGCACTCTGCACTCTGTTCATCGATGGATAGATGGACAAACGGAGATGGAGAAGTCTCATTACGTATTGATGCGCCGTCATGTGAAATAATTGCCGTAGTTGTACATTTCCATTCAATAATTCATGTGGGCGGGGTGTACTTAGCAGTGTGTGTGTGAGCTTGAGGCCGTCTTGGCATTGAGGCTATTAATCGTAAGGGCTAGAAATCCTACGGAATTATCATTTCCGTTTTGATTTCGCCAATAAAGTTATTTTGCAAATATTTTGAGAAATGGATGTCTTTTCTTTTGAACCATAACTTGCTTAAATCGCATTTAGGAAAAAATAACTTAGATTCCAAACTTCAAATTCATAGCCCAAATAGCTGTGAGACACTTTTAAACCGATTTGATCTTTTTCGAAGACGGTCTTGGCTTAAATATTTTTTTGAGATAAAATGAAATTGTTGTATGAAAATCATTAAAACCCTACTTTTTAAATAAATTACAAGCTTATACCTTTCGCACAAGGTATACGTATAGGTAAGGTACACAAAGTATACATAAGTATATTCTTTATCAGCATAAACCAGAGAATCAAACCGTATCCGGATTTGTAAACCGAAAACAACCGATAAAAATTTTTAATTTTTACATCCGGTATTTTCAGTTCTCTTTCATTATCCTACGTGGATATTGAATTAAGGTACAAACAGCAGATTCATGGAGCGTAATGTGTCATTTTTAACCGATTCAGCTCTGCAGGTCTTACAGGTGGATGGCCCATGATCATCATTGTTGTCTTGCAAAATAAATAATCTCTTTTCATCCGACAATTTGCAATCTGTTATACTAAAATTATATTGTACGCTTTGATGTTTAACTATAACGCTTTAAAATTTTAAACAAAAATATCTGTAATTTTAAGCAGGCAAAATGAATTAGGTAGAAGAGTTAACTCAATTTTGTTTTAAGTCAAATAAATTAATATACATTATTTCTAATTCGTTTGAATTTAAACAAAATTAATTTTATTCTTTTTTTGTGTACTCGATTTAAATCAAAATCCATTCAATTCTGATTTTGGAAAAATTGTAGTAATTGAAATTTTTGTTAAGTCATTGTGAATTCAAAATAAAATAGAATCATTATTTTACAGCTCTGTTCCTTTTGACTTCATCAAATTGTACCTATGGGTCCAAAGCAACCTTTTATCTTAATAAAAAAACAAATTTAGAACTCGACACCTCAACAAACGTGATTTGCGAGGATTTCAACAAAAAAATGTTTGTCAAATTTAAAGGCAATTTCAAAAATCGTCAAAAACGAAATGAAAAAATGTTTTTTAATACGGGATTTCTCAGGATTTATCGAACAGGTTCCGGGTTGATATTGGTGAAAAGTATTTTTTACTATCTACTAAATCATAAGTTTATACATTTTCAAATAATTCAATAATATTATAACTGTTGCTAAATTGTATGATATAGCGAAGATATACAATTTATTGTCCTCTACACAATGGAGTCTTTTCCAAAAGGTATTAGTTATTGAAATAATTTAAAATAAAAATAAATAAAAATATGCCCTTGAAGAAAGCTTTGTTGCCCCGGGCGGCAGATTTTTAGGGGCAGCAAATTCTGGTGGCGCTGATGTTCAAATAATAACAAAATGTACTTTGATTATTCTCTTAAATTAATACATAGTCGTATTCCTGACTCTGCTGTTATTTTAACATGGAGAACGTTGCAAAATTCTGCACTTCAAGATCTAGTAATAAAATAAATATTTATTGAATGCATTTTTGAAAGCTTGCGAGTCAGTTTATAGGGATTAAAGATCAGTGGTCTACAATGGACGGAGTCAAAAATGCTGCAGTTTTTAGACCTTGTGTTTGACTTAATCAAAGATGTTAGGCATTACATATCTTCCACTATTTCATCCTGCTTCTTCCTATCAAGCCCTTCCAATATATTCAGGCCAGTTCCCGTTTTCGACTCCGATCAAATCATGCGGAATCGGAATTGTTAAATATACTCGCTTCCATAAACCGACTGTGTTCTTCGGCTTTTATCCTGAAAACCATATTTACCTTCATTCGACCCTCTTGATGACAAAAAGATTCGCCCGAATTCTTTAATCGTCTCTTAGAAATCACGGTTCTTACCAATTTCGATCAATTGAATTTGGAAACGAGAACAGTCCTGATTGATTATGTTACAAGGGCGTATGCAGGGGGGTGCATATTTATAGTATGCTTTGAAAATTTCTTATGAAACAAAAGTTGTGTCAACTGAACAATAATTTAAAAAAAAAATCATTTTATCAAAAAATAACCATATTTTCCAAATTAAAAACAAAAATGTCTATCCTATCGCAAAATCAGAAAGTTGTTTTTCAACAATTCAGAAAGAGTTATTTAATTCCTTGTTACATGGAAAAAACACACAAATTTATAGTGTCAATTATTGAACGGTTACCCACAAATTAATTGCGGATTTTTGAAAAGAAAGTAAATGCATTTTTAATCAAACTTAGAATGAACTTTAATCAAATATATAATTTCCATTTTGTTCGATAACCTTTTGCCATCTTCGGCAAATTTTGTATTCCACGCTCATAGAACTTCTGGCCTTTATCTGCAAAAAACTGAACCAAGTGCGATTTTATGGCCTCATCATTGCCGAAAGTCACCATTTAAGGAGTTCTGCAAAGATCGAAATAAATGGTAGTCTGATGGTGCAAGGTCAGGGCTATATGGTGGATGCATCAAAACCCCCCCCAAGCTGTGCCAGTTTTTGCCGGGTCATCAAAGATGTGTGTGGTCTGGCGTTGTCATGATGGAAAATGACACCCTTACGATTGATCAATTCTGGCCGTTTCTTGTTGATGGCTGCATTCAATTTGATCCAGTTGTTGACAGTAAACATCCGAATTAATCGTTTGGTTCCTTGAAGCAGCTCAAAATATACCACACCCTTCAATCCCACCAAACAGACAGCATAACCTTCTTTTGGTGGATATCAGCCTTTGAATTGGTTTGAGCTGGTTCACCATGCTTGGACCATGATCGTTTTCGATTAACGTTATTGTAAACAATCCATTTTTCATCTCCAGTTATGATTCGCTTTAAAAAATGGATCGAATTCATTGCGTTTAAGATGCATATCACAAACGTTGATTCGGTTTGTTAAATGAATTTCTTTCAATTCATGTGGTACCCAAATATCAAGCTTTTCACCAGTCCCAGACTTTGTATGTGATAATGAACGGTTGATTTTGGTATATTTAACTTCTCTCTATCTCACGCTCAGTTTCATGACGATCCACCTTCGATTAATGCTTTGATTTGGTCATCAACTTCATTTGGCCGACCTGAACGTGGCTCATCTTTAAGTGAAAAATCTCCAGAACGGAATTTGCGAAGCAAATTTTGACACTGTCTTTCTTTTAAGGCTTTATCACCATACACATCTCGTAACTTTAGCAACTCTCTTGCGCTTTTTCCTTTACGGAAATAATAAAGTAAAATATGACGAAAATGTCTTTTGTGGGACTCCATATTAAAAAGGGCGCCAATCAAACATAAATGTAAACACCAAAATAATATTTTACATTAATTCTTCATAGTTCGCTATCCATCGATTTCACGATATTTTCCGAATATTTGTGGTTTACTAGGATTGGCAACTAGACAACTTTTAATTTCTTAGGTCATAATGGCGCCCAATGAGCAGGACAATCTCATGTAAATTATTTCTAAACTAAAGCATCTTTGCCACTATTGATGACTTCCACAGTTTGGGTTATGTTATGTTTCCAAAAAAACGGAGTCCAACTCGTCCAATTATATCAGCCTCCAGTAAAAACCTCTGCAGGCAGACTAAAAAGAAAGCTAATTCGAAACGCATTTGCCATCAAACCAGAAAACTATGTTTCGACAATAATAATTGTTTCTGTCCATCGAAGCCAATTTTTTTTTAAAATTTTGGTTGAGGAGGTATGTACAAAACGTTTCCGCTGCAGCGCATCATTCTTATATATCCCACAGTTAAAGAATTTTTTCCAATAATACTTAACGAAGATAGCAACTTTAGCAAAATAATACACCTCGAACAATTTAGGTCTTTGTCATCCCTCAAAATCAAAATCCTGCGTACGTCCCTTTATGTTACAGAGAAGTTTTTGATGCAAAGAATAAGAAAAACTTAATTTTAACTATAGAAAGAATTTTAAAATTTAGAACTATTCAAGGGGGAGGGGGCGGCTAAGTCGACTTCCGCCCCGGGCGGCATAACCCTACGCTACGCCACTGTGTATACCTTCAGAAAATTTATTTTTTTTTTTTTTTTTTTTTGTCTTAAAACGTTTTATTAGGGTCTTAAAAAATCATGTACAACTTTCAAGCAGACCAAATATGTTTTACAGAAATAATTAAAAACAATATTTTTCCCGACTCTTTTATATGAACAATTTTTTTATCGACCCTAGTGTTTTTAAAAAATCCATGTTTTTTATTATTTTTAGTTAAAAAACTTTAAAACAAGTTACAAAATCATCGCAATTTTCCAAAAAAAAAATTTTGAAACAAACTTTTTACTTGGAAATTTTTTGAGATATTATTTTTTACCATGTCTGGTCGCACTTTGACCCAATTTTCTTGAGAACTATTTAACCGATTTTGATACGGTAAAAGCTAACACCCAAATGCACCATATTTTTTTTAATTTACAAATAATTTATATTTCATCATACAAATGAATTTTAAAGTTCGATGTTCACATATTTTTTTAAATTACTGTAATACCCACAATTCTGGTGTGAACTAGGATATTTTTGATCAGTCCAAAAATAAGGGAGCTAGGACCAATACAGTGGGGAATAAAAAGACGATTTTTCGAAATTTTTACTTTAAAACCCTATAACTCCGGCATTTATTGACCGATCCAAAATATCCTAGTTCACACCAGAATTACAACAATTCTTAACAAAACCCCGTCTTCAGTTTTAAGTACAGATCATCCGTTCTCAAAAAAAAAATTTTGCAACCATGGACCTATGTTTTAAATTTTTGGTTAACTTTGAACAGGAATACAACAACAACCGAAAGAACAACAACAACAACAAAAATTTCTAAATTTAATATAACCGATTACCTATCGAATGCAAGACCAAATCACTTGTAGTTTTTGTGTTTAATTTAATTGGCCTTAAAAAAACACTAAGGTACAAAGGAGCTCATTATGAAAGAAGCTTAACGCCCAAAATTTATTTTTTTGAACGCTTTTTGCAAAAGTTTTACTCTTAAAAGTGTAATATTGTTAATTTTTTAAATTTTAAATTACTCGAAATCGGTTAAAGATCGATGTAAAATGCCCGTTTGAAAAAATTTTGGAATTTTTTTTTAATTTAATAAAAAAATTATTTTTTCAAAAAACCTAGTCGAGCATGAAAGAACCATCCTTCCAAAAATTCTAAAAAAATATATGTAAAAGCAGCATCTTTTCCAAACATTTTGCGTACCTGAACGTATGGTAGCTTGAATATTGAGGAAGTTATAGCAATTTTTGTCATGTAATCTCAAAAATATCAGTATGTAAAATTTGCCAAAAATTTCTTTGCAAATACAAAGTTTCAAACAAACTTTGCAGGTTTTGTTAATTAAATTCCGTTAGTGCGGCCATTTCGCCCACTTTGTTTGGGGTGGTGGGGGGAGGGGATTTTGTAAAATTTGAGTCACTTATTCCATATTTTTGTATGTGCAGAATGGAAGTTTGAAGCAAATTGGGTGAAAATTTAAAGCTGGTCCCACCAATTTCAAAAGCGATTCATCAATATCAACAAGCGAGTAGACTTTCATATAGAGTTTTTCAAATGGTTCTAAATCCGATCGAATGGAAAAGAAAAAATTTTGTTTGTGATGTTAATCTTTCAAAATTAGTTTGAAGCTGATCGGATGAAAAGCTTGTAAATTGCATACAACAGTGTTTCGCCCATTTTCCGTTTCTACTTTAGTATTCGTTGTAAATGAGTTTGGAGCTTATCGCTTAGAACTAAGTTTTTGCCCATAAAGCTTTGAGCACCAATTTAATTTTTCGCATTAAGATTTATTGAATTCACTTTTATCAGAATTAATACAAACTATATACAAAATACAACTACAAAAAGCTCAAAATAATCTTAAACAATTATTTTTTAACAATCATTACGTTTCAATATGTTTATGATACTAATAAATGGGTTTTCTTCGATTTAAATAAACTTACTGTTTTACTTCCTTATCTGTGATTGAAAATTTATTTAAAAGCTTTAGTGTCCCATAGACCAGGTGGTTGACATTGCTTTAACAATATGGAAAAACTTTGTTTCACGAAACTAAAAATAAAAGCAACAACCATAGAGACCAGGAGAATTCGCTTGCTCCGAAAAAACTGAATATGAGACATCCACATGAGTGTTTGTATGTGTGTGTGTATGCATGCTTCCCCCACTGGCTAAAAATCTGCAATTCAGCCGGAACATAGCATACATTTTGTCGTTTTCCCAGCCGCAGGCGGCCTCCAAACAAAAACCCACTACCAACCATAGCCAAAGCCAATGAGGCACAGCAGCAGCTGCCAAAGAAACGTATGTAACGACTGTAGGTGGTTAAGGGGGAGGCAATTGGGAGTAAGTTGGCAGTCAGTAGTCAGTGCATTCGAGCGACAACTCTCTGTGTGACTTATGAAGCACGAAACATGGCTGACATTGGTTACGGACTGTAGGGGACTGTACCAGCGATGAGCATTCAACGGTAACAACGGCACTGAATACCAACCGAAAACTATTTTGTATTGTTAGATTAAGCTTTTCGAGCCTAATATACAGGGTTTGTCCGGAAAGTAGTAGGACTGAGTCGATTTAAAAAAATTGATTGTTACAATTCTTTAATAACTTTCAAAATAGGTTCCTTCTACGTCGATGCAGCGCTGCCAGCGCGATTTCCAAGCATTGAAGGCATCACGGAAGTCATTCTCCGGAATGGCCTTGAGAGCCGCGGTGCTTGGATTCCCTCTGTCGTCCCAAAATGCTTGCCTTTTATCGGCCTTTTCAGGCGAGGAAACAACAAAAAGTCGGGGGGGCACATCTGGGCTGTAGGGCGGCTGCGAAAGCGTTGGGTTGCCGACCTTGGTCAGATAGCTGTTCACAAGAAGTCACTTTTCAAGTTCAGTTTTGGGACTATCTTAGCGCACACCTTGCGCATGTTCAAATGCTCCGTCACAATGTCATGAACCACAGATTTTTAGTAAAAACATAAGGTCAATTAAAAGAATACTCAGTCGAAGGTCTGAGTTCAAAACTTTGCGAGTCACATTGTCAGTGTTTGTCGTAGTCGAAGGTGTTGCAGCACGGTCTTCATCGGCGACCTCTTCCCGGCTTTGCAAAAAGGCCTGGTGCCACCGAAACACACTACTTCTTGCTAAAGCAGAGTCTGAGTAAGCCTGCTTGATCATATGAAACGTCTCTGTCGTAGATTTACCGAGTTTCACACAGAATTTAATCGCGTTCCTCTTTCCGGCTTCCACCACTGACTGAAACACGTTGCGCGAAAGTGCCTGTCCTGACTCTCCAATCGGTGCGCCCATCATATTTTTCGCTCCCACTTTCAATTTCGTAAAAAATTTCCAATTTAAAACCAGTGTTCGGTACAAACCTGGTCTTCAATGCTTAAAAGGTTCGCAGTTTTCCGGGAGTCACCATTATCTCAAAGCAAAACGGTAATCTGAAAATTGGTTAGTATAAATGAGATCATATTGCAGCTATAGAATATAGACATCCGCTTAGTTTGTTTTGAATCAAGAGCAGGAATTCCATGGGAGAAACCACCAATTGGGCTCTGAAAAGTAATGATCTATATTAAATTAACTTTAATAATGTTTACTTACTCTGCTGGAACTCGAACTCGGAGCAGTTGGTCTAAACACGAATGCCGTCTCTCTCTACCGGTTGAGCTAGAGTATAAAAATGTGAAAGAATTTGCTCAGTGGATGTCACTGAAACTAATAAGCACACAATTAGGGAGTTTAATTAATTTTAAAAGTCTTATAGCCTTTTCCATATTGATTACATCTTTCGAAATGTACATTAATTTTTTTAGCGTTTCCATAGCATATGTACATATTTTGATAAAAATGAAAAAAACAAACATATTTTTCATGCCCTTAACGAGATTTGAACCTTGGTCTTGTTGATTTCTAGTCTGCGGTCTTAACCTCAACGCCATTTTTGTTAAGATAGAGTAGCCAGTTTAATGTTCTATATAACTCTCAATTATCATTTCTGTATTCCATGAATTTCACATGGATAAAAAAAAAATGTGAAAACCTTCGGGGCGAATGGACACATATTTGAAATATGCACATTTTTTTCCTATGGAGAATATGTTACATATTATTGAATATGTGATAATATGTGAAAATATGTACATATTTGCTATAGTGGAAATTGACTATTAGAAAGTTTCAAAAAGTTTGAAATAATTGGTACCAAATTCGTTTTTTCTTTTAAGTATTGTCAATCTCTAGTCCCTTCTTTTTCCCATCTTTCTTGCAATTTTCAGATAACGTCTCGAAAAATGATGCATCTATTGATGCGATCCAATTTTAGAGTTCTTCCAAAAAAAAGTGCTGACTTTCAAGGACAAGCGTCATCGACGGAAACAAATAGAAGTCGGAAGAAGCAATGTCTGGGCTACTCGGCGGGTGGGGTAGATCTTCCATTTCAGCGTTTCAAATTAAGTATGGACCGGCTGCGCAACATGTGGCCGAGCTTTGTTGCAAAATTACCTTATCGTGCCCATGGTATTATTGGGCACTTTTTGCTTGAATTCTCTGCCCAAACGCTTCAATTGAGTTCGGTACAGTTGCTCTGTAATGATTTTACCCGGTTGTAGCAGCTATAGCCTAATAGGACCCACCAAATACAGAGCAGGAATACGTAAGCTATTGCATCATTCGATGACCTTCAGTTGTATTTTTTATACTCTTACTCGTAGGTAAATAGGGTATACTAAGGTTGTGCAAATGTATGTAACAGGCAGAAGGAATCCACTTTCGATAAAACAATATCCGTCCGTCCGTCCGTCTGTCTGTCCGTCCGTCTGTCCGTCTGTATGAACACCCTAGATCTCAGAGATGGTAAGAGATAGAGGTTTGACATGTATGGGACAAATGCTTTTTTATCTGTACGCAGATCAAGTTTGATTTTAGCCACGCC